>BDJD01006728.1:6936-50381 GCA_002564525.1 Rosa multiflora
CCAAGAGCTCGGAGCTTCCGTGCCTTGAGAAGTTCAGTGGGCGTCCAAGCTGCCACAGAACACACTACTATTGAATTGACTGGAAGGGACAGGGCAGGCTTGCTTTCAGAGGTTTTTGCTGTTCTTGCTGAGCTCAGATGTAATGTGGTTGCTGGAGAAGTATGGACCCATAATTCAAGAATGGCATCAGTTGTTTACATCACCGATGGTCAAACTGGGAGGCCTATTGATGATTCTGAGCGTCTTTCTGAAATTAAAGAGTTTCTCCTTAATGTGCTCAAGGCAGACAAAGATATGCGCTCTGCCAACACTGCCGTTTCTGTAGGTTCTACACACAAGGAGAGGAGGCTTCACCAGATGATGTATGCAGATCGTGATTATGATCTACACAGTTCAGATTCTGGATCAGCCAGTGATAGAAGCAAACCCTTTGTAACTGTCGAAAATTGTGCAGATAAGGGATATACTGTTGTGAACTTGAGGTGTCCAGATCGTCCTAAGTTGCTCTTTGATACAGTATGCACCTTAACAGATATGCAATATGTGGTATATCATGCAACTGTGATTGCTGAAGGACCAGAGGCTTATCAGGTTTGTCCTTCTCTCTCTCAACGGAGTGGTTTTTGTCTGGTTTGATTTAGTAATGCCAGTTTCATGTAAAGTACAGCTTTCTGAGCCACAACTAGCATTTCTAATTTTGGCAACATTTTGCACTTGTGTAACAGGAATATTATATAAGACATACTGATGGCTGCCCTATAAGTTCTGAAGGAGAGAGGCAGAGGGTAATCCATTGCTTGGAGGCTGCTATTCGAAGGCGAACTTCTGAGGTACAAACATACTCGAAACCTGGTTACATTCAAATTGATATTCTTTTCCCAATCTCATATAACATTTGAAGTCTAATGCATTATTTCTGATGCAGGGTATAAGACTAGAACTCTGTGGTGATGACAGAGCCGGGCTTCTTTCTGACGTGACTCGCATATTCAGAGAAAACAGCCTTTCAGTCACCCGAGCTGAGGTTATGACCAGGGGTTCCCAAGCTGTGAACGTCTTCTACGTGACTGGTGCATCTGGAACTCCAGTGACGAGTGAGACAATTGAGGCAGTTCGGCAAGAGATTGGCTTGACAATACTGCGCGTAGAAGAAGACATGTACTCAAAATCTCCACCACAGGAGAGTGGGAGATTCTCTTTGGGAAATCTATTCCGGACGAGATCAGAGAAATTCCTTTACAACTTGGGTTTGATAAAGTCGTGTTCTTTAGCGTATCCAATTAGGTAAACTAGGTACTGTTGTCCAATGCCTGTATATATTAGGATGCTTTCCGGTTAGCTGTAAATCGTGCTCTCTGAAACTGCCAATGCAAAAGCGTCTGGTCAATCCCCTTGTTGATCTTGGTCTAGGCCTGCAACTTCCATATATCCGATTTGCCCTTGTACATACATTTCCTCAGCTTCATATTTCAGTCTCCGAAGGTATCCTATATTCAACGTACTGTACTACGCGACCAGAAGTATCAATCTAGTCCCTGCATTAGGGAAAGAATCTGACTGTAATCCACCAAGATTGACTAGCTCAAACGTGGTTGAAAAAATATGCTGTATGACTAGCTGGCAACTCAGGCTGATTAGACCTAATTGCCGAAGTAGCGGGATTCCATTCCATGTATCAACGTTGTTTTCATTCAGGTCATTTTATTACGTGTGTGCCACATATTTTACCAAGTGTCCAAGTGCTGTGAGTAGATAAGGTCACTAAAGGGAACATTTTTCTTCAAAGAAGCAACCTCTATCATAGTGAGTATCTTGCGTAGGGTAGCCTTGTCGTATGACAGGTCCCTCTGCGATCTGCCTAAATTAAAACGTTATTTTCAAAACTTCATACTTTTATTATCTATGTTAGTTCACGAAACACGTAACGTACAGGATATCGTGACATTGAAAAATTTACACATAATGCACTATCATTAAGCGATTAGACAAATCCGATATTCCAATCGTTGCATCGAAAATCTTCTTCGATTAGTCCCCGTCGATGTGACTCATTTGTTCATACATTGTTCTTGAGTTGCATCTCTAACCTAACACGTAACTTGACAAAGCGAACTATGACGAAACCGATCACCATTATTATGTAACTATTAGGAGACTAATTAATGGATGATGATGGAGATGATACCCTAATCATTTTGTTGACGACGACTAAAATTAAAAAAAGTCCACCGACAGAATCTCTAACGGGGAGAGGTCCGTCACGCATCCCCACGCGCACATGATCCGTCGCTTTCCTCTTTTCTCCCTGTCCTAAAAGCCCCCACCTCCGACCTGGCTGGGTCATATGACGTGGCGTTACCTCATCCCCTCATGCAAAACCCGAGCCGCCGGTACGGCGTGGGCCCCGGGCGAGCCATGGACCACTTAAAACGTGGCAGGCTGCACGTGGGCCCCACTAAGTCAGGAGGCAAGTTGGGAATGGTCCACCGGCGAGGGTCACGTGGTCGGGGATCGCATCGAATCCACCGCGAGGCGCGTGCGGCGAGTGGGCGTGTGTGTCCGCACTCTCACGGAGCACCCAAGCAGAAAAAAGGCAGGGGATTTTTTTTTTACTTTTGGGATGGAGGAGAATGTAAACGCTTTTTTCTTTTTTTCTGGCAGGGACGGGTTTCCACTTGTTATTGACTCACCCTAGGATTTACTATTCACAGACCCTAGACATCTGTAAAAAGAGGTTTAGGCACTACCGTTGTTGGTCTGGCTTTTCTGTGATGGTTACTCTTCTTTTGTCCGGATGCTTCTTTCTGTCACAAGCCTAATGAGATATTGTTTTTCTAATGCAAAAAGATATTCTTGGATTTGATCTAGCTAAAAAATATCTAACTTATATAATGTAATAGTAAATATCAATCAACTGACACTAAATAAGATGTATAGTAACAAAACTTTTGCTAATGAATCATAACTCATAAGGAGATTTATCACTCAAGACATATCATGGAAGCACGAATAAAAGAGTAGTATGTCGGTATATATCATGACTAGTTAAGTTTAAAATGGTATTTGAATTTTAATTAGCTTATCCGATAAATTGATACCGATAACTATAAAGTATCCAAATGAAAGCACATCAATTTTGTATACTTGCTTGAACGTTTCAATCATTTCAAGAATATTTTGAACAAATCACCAATGGTGGTTTATAGAAATCCAATAATATTTGAAGGAAAAGTGAGCACATATGCTAAATTGATTTTTATTTTGAAATTTGGGTACTAGTTTAACCAATGGGATAGAAATAGTTTAGGACCACCTTGGATGTAGCAAGAAAGAAAAAATAAGAATGACTATATAAGAAGGGTGGTGCTATTCACACACCCTTTTTCTCTATTCACACACCTCTTTTAATTTTCTATTACTTTAATTCAATTTTTTTTATAAATTACCCTAACTACCCTCCCTTATAAATCTGTTTCTTTTTCTTTTTTCTTTTTTCTTTTTTCTATTTGGCAATTCAATCATGAATCAAACATCATTACACAATAATGCACAGGAGTAAGGTGGTTGTGGGTATGTGCCGGGGTAAGGAGGTTGTGGGTATGCATCAGGGTAAGGAGGTTGTGGGTATGCACCACCAAAATTTGGTTGTGGATAGTATCCACCCATAGAAGGTGGCGGCTGCTCGTCAAGATCTTCTTTCTCCGCTATCTTCTTTTGTTTTCTTGACCAATAACGCTTTTTATTGGGCGTCATTTTACTTGTATCAATCTCCATAATACGCTCTTCCCTCTCTTTATTTTGCTCTTCCCTCTCTTTAATTCGATCTTGCCTTTCTTGAAATAGGAGTTGCTCTTTTCGTATTTCGATTTGCAAGAGGATACATGCTCTTTTCTCTTCCTCTTGGAAACGTCGAGCAAATTCGTCATCGAGTTTTTTCTTGCCCTTGGTTGCCTTTATTTGGTTGTTCGCTATACTCTCGAGACTGTTTGACAAAGGACTTTGATCTTTCGCTGCCTTCTTTCCTTTCCGTATTGCTTCTTTGGCAGCCTTCCTTCCTTGAGGCCTCACATTGGGATTTGCAGTTTCACCTGCAATTACCTCATCTACATCCATGTCCAAGTTGATGGGAGAATTTCCAGGAATTGGTTGTGTAGGCGTATGTTGATTTCCTTCATTTGATGTTCCTCCAGATGTATGTAATACACAAATAGAGGGGGTGTGTGAATAGAAAAAAAAAAAAAAGTGTGTGAATAGCACCACCCTATAAGAATCTCTATATGAATGATGGGGGTTTGATAAAGATGATCAAGGCATCAGTATTGACTTATTGTTAGGTACTTAGGTTGATAAACACAAGCTCTTCCATTATCTTTCACTTAACCAATAACAACACTTACAACCAATTCAGCACCAAACCTCAACGATGGAGTTTTATCCAATGGGTTTTGGATAAGGGTCCTTAACCCATAGTGATGGACCAATTGATATCTAATTTCTAATAATTATGATTACATTCATAAAATAATGAGATACTTCCGGATCCTGCGGGAGGCTTAATCATTGGTGTGCTCACTAATTAGTTATCCGTTATCGACATACCCTACCGTACTGACGATTCGTATTTACAACTCACCGCTAAGTCACTGCAGATTTGCGTACTTATTGTTGCACTGGGCCTCGTCAGTTCCCTCCTTTGAACTGATTTGGGCCTTGTTTTCAGATATTGGCGTTAGACCTTACGTGGCTAAAGCCCATATGTTCCTGAACCGACAATAACAGCTCAATGCCCAACCCAATGTTTGTCGTTCTTGTTTGGAATCTGGGTGCCGCTGCTCTGAGCTTCCATAAGAAACAGACACCAAAAGATATAAGGACGACAAGAACAAAGTACAATAGATCTATATAGCAAAAGATGGATTCACATTTAACAGCGAAGTTATTCATACACCAAGTTTTAGTCCATCATCAGTTCATTTGACTCTCACATCCGCGGTTCTAAAACATCCTTCAGCATTCATTCGGTAAACAAGTTTTCCTAATCGGCTACAACTCCCAGTTCTCAAAACTCTACCATCAGGAATACAGATACAAAGAAAAAGTTGAAGTTCCACGCAGGACGAAATCTGAAACAAAAGCCTCTGACTGGGTAGATTCTAGATAGTACACAAGCCCAAAAAGATGCAGAAGGGAAAAACAATCTAAAAGTGATCTTCATCAGGCTACTGGAAGCTCTCCGCAGTCAGCAATGACTACCTTCTTTGTAGGACGGTCACCTCTATCTGTCTCCTGTGACTCGATCAGCCTAACAATTTCCATGCCTTCCAAAACTTGCCCAAACACAACGTGCCTCCCATTTAGCCATGGCGTCTGAAACCAAGCAATTATAGGTTAACATATATCAAGTCACAAATAAGCTATAACCACATCCTGAAAAGAAACTTAGAATTGATGTGTAGCTTCCGCATTAGAAATATCACAGTTCCTCTGTGTGTTTTCTTTCTTTGTACTGCACTAATAATGCAATATAAAATTTTCTATTCAGATTTTTATGTTGATACAGAGAAACAATAGGTCTTACCTGTACCGTGCATATGAAGAACTGACTTCCATTGGTATTGGGGCCTGCATTCGCCATGCTAAGAACTCCTGGTCCAGTATGAAGCACTGCAAAATAAAACACATTGCACGATTATGAATGCAGTGATACAGTCATGTAACATCTCATAATCAATATCCGAAAAAGACGCAAACATATTCAACATCCTCATATTATAGGAGAAAGAAACTATGGTGTCAATAAAAATACATTCACGGGACTGCTGGAGTAAAATTCCTGCGGAATTCTAACTTCCCGGACTACATGAAAGGTTACTAAATCCTGGTCAAGTTATTATGGTATTATCTTTTCTTTCTGAACATTAAATATCTTAGGAAGGGATTTATCCAGCAAGTCAGTCCTACACAAGGCATAAGAATATTCCTGGGAAAGTAAGTGACAAAATAAGTTAGAAATACAGACCATAAGGGGTACTTCTAAACTCCCTTGACTGGCTAATTTCCTAGTTTAGCAAAGCATTCTAGATGGTCATACCTTCAAAATTTAAAATACTAAGGAATCAACAACCTTTTTTACTAGCGGACAAAGATGCAACTGTCATTAGTAGACATTCAGAAAACTTCACAGAACTCTGAACAAGAGTAGACATGCTATACCTCATACCGGAGAAAAAAAAAAAAACCTTAGGATCTCAAGTTCAAAAGGCAATGCTGGCTTGGCAAACCGAGCGAACACAATCACCAATTAACAAAAAGTATGTGTAACATAGGACATAATGACACAGGCACCATAAAATTGGCAATATCTAGTCCAAACTTGTCGAGTCATAAGTACTGTGCTGGAGAAGAAACCTATTCAAGCTACCATGGCAATCTAAACTAACAAAGAAATCCCAATAGGCTTTCTGTTTACTACTATTTTAAACTTGCAACCAAACTATTTAGCATACAGAAAATCATCTCCACTCTTCCATTCGATTTACCAAAATCTGAAACTAAATCCTGAACAGAAATCTATTTACCGCTAAACAATGATAAAACAAAAAAAAAAACCATGAATCTTGAAAGAACGGAAAAGCACCCACATTGCCCTTATCGAAGTCCCCTCCTTGAATCATGAAATCCTTGATCACACGATGGAAGGCAGAACCCTTGTACCCAAAGCCTTTCTCACCTAACAAAAACACACACACACACACACACACACACAAAACAGTTCACCCGAAATGAAAATACATCCAAAAGGCCAGTCAAATCACTCAAAAATGAGACTACACAAGCAACAAGCTATAAACCTGTGCAAAGGGAACGGAAATTCTCCACAGTTTGGGGCACATCATCACCAAACAACCCAATGACAATCCTTCCGGCCAGCTTCCCTACCGGATTACCAATGCTAACATCAAAATACACCTTGTTGGTCACTTTCGCCTGCAATGCTGGTTCCTACAAATTCCAAATTCAATTCTCAAGCTAAATTACAAGATTAAAAAACCGCAGCAAACTATGAAGAAGAAACAATCGGTTTTAGTTTTTTTTTTTTTGACCTCAGCGCTGGCACGGACCGAGCTAACAGTCCTTCTCTTCGAGCTGGGGCTCAATGTGAGGGGGGACAAACGCAGCGACCTGGAGAAGAAGCTGGACGACGACAACGGCGCCGTTTTGGCGGAAGAAGAAGAAGACGGAAATGGTGCAACCGCGGATGAGTTACACGGAGGGGCCAAAGCTCTAATCTGTGACACGCTCACACAGCCCGGAAGCGATGCAACATTTGACTGCCAACAAATCACCCAAAAAAAAAAATATATCTTTAGTGCATCACAGTAACATGGATTTCGTATCGGAAATGGAGAGAGAGGAGAGAGTTGTTACCAAAGAAGCTGCCATTGAAGATGCGTCTAGTGAACTAAGCTCGTTTCTGCAACTCTGCTGATAAGCCCCAAAAGTTTTATGGATAAATATTTCTAGTCCTTGGTTGCACGAAGCGATGAATTCGAGAGCGGCCAGAAGGTCACTAACCAATGAGAGAGTGAAATTACGGATGTATTGTTCAGCTTGTGAGAAAATGACAACTGAGTCCTCCTGAAATGGGCCGGGTCGGGGTGTGTTTTTGTTGTATGGAAATCTTATACTCCAAGTGTCTATACTCTTGAGTAATCCAAATGGCAATGGCAGTGAGGCTAACACCTGTTCTGGCTCAGTTTAAACAGTTTGCCTTCAGTTCAAGAGAAAACCAGTTCAGGGTCTCGGCTGCAGCAATGGCTACAGGTGGACCACAGAGCAGAACTAAAGTCATAGATTCACATCTCCATGTTTGGGCTTCACCTCAACAGGTAAAAACCCAACTGAGTTTTCCAGACTTTTGCTAGTACAGACACTTTTTTGTTTTGGTTAAGCTAATGGGATTGGAATTTTGGGTTTTCAGGCTGCTGATAAATATCCTTACTTTCCTGGGCAAGAACCCACTTTGCCTGGAGATGTCGATTTATTGCTTAAGGTATGAACTTTCATGAAGCTCTCTGTGCGTTGTGTTTCTTGCTTGATTCAATGTACTTGAACTTGAAATTCTGTGGTTTTTGCAATGCACAGAACTTGGTGATTGCCATCATTTTTATTATTGTGATCTCCTACTTACCTCAGTTCTTGTAAGTTGCCATATAACAAGGTCAGGTTTCCTTTTTCCCAGTGTATGGAAGAAGCAGGTGTTGACGGTGCGCTTATTGTGCAGCCTATTAATCACAAATTCGATCACTCTTTGGTGACAAGGTGTGTATGAAGAGGATCATGTCTCGGTACCAATGTCAAAGTTACTTTTCTCCATTTTCTTGTTACTATAGTTTACGCAAAATATACAGTATTAGCATTCATGTTGAGCGAAAGCTACATGAAAATGTAGGTGGAACGGGCAAAATAATCAATACTAGTTCAATTTCATGTTTTGATATTGACTGTTGAACCCAGAGTCCCACACTGCTGGGTTACTAATTCACTGCATCAGACCGAAAATGCAAAAATCAAATAGGAAAGCTTCAATAGTGATGGCTTACAGTTTTTGTACCACATAGTGACCTCTGGTTTAGACTTTGAGTTTCAAACTAGTCAGAAAAGGTAAATACTGATAAGTTCAGTAGGTGATGATTCCTTACAATGTTTACCCATGCTCCATCTAAGTGGTGGCCGTATGATTATGTAAGCAAGAGAAAGTATGTAGTTGAACAGGGTACATGACCGCTTGATGTATGTGATAGGAAGTATTTCTTCCACACTTGAAGCCTAACCAGATAATGTGTCGTCTTACACTTTGTATCTTTGGACAGTGTGTTGAAGAAGTATCCATCTAAATTCGTTGGTTGTTGCCTTGCAAATCCAGCTGAAGATGCGAGTGGGGTTAAGCAGCTTGAACATCTTATTTCAAAGGTTTTTGAAAACTTTAACATGATGTTAATCAGGTTTATCTTTGGTGCTTTCAAGGACCTACTTGACAAACTTTTCTTTCATGCTAGGATAACTATCGTGCTGTTCGCTTCAATCCATATTTATGGCCTTCTGGTCAAAAGGTGATTTGTATTTTCATGTTTCTCCATGTTTTAAGAGATATTAAGAATACCAGGTGGGAAACTTTCTCTGCCTCATTTTTCCCCCATGCATTGAATTGTGGGATTGTAAAGGAAAGTTAAATAGGTGGCTTCCTCTGGAAACTGTTAAAACATAATATTGTACACATCCTAGTGAAACACCATGAAATGCTGATGGAGTTCCTCTTAGAGTAAGTGCAAGGGAGTAAATAAGAAAGCCAGAACTTCTATTCACCTATATCAATGTTATAAATGTCTCATTGACGGTTTCTGCAGATGACCAATGAAGTTGGAAAGGCAATGTTCTCCAAGGCGGGAGAACTTGGAGTACCAGTTGGCTTTATGTGTATGAAGGTATTGTTTTCTATATATATCTTTCCCAAACTACTGTCCAGCTAGAACCTATATATTTAAGGTGATTTCTATGAAAGCCTTATTCATTCAAACTATGGAAATTCAGGGCCTCGGTCTGCATATTTCAGAAATTGAGGAACTATGCACAGAGTTTCCTTCAACACTTGTATTACTTGATCATTTGGCTTTCTGCAAACCACCAATGTGAGCTTTTTTGTGATTTACATTTCAAGAAGGAGCTTTTTGATTTATCGTTAGACCATTTGCACTCTTCAATGATCTTATCCTGCAGAAATGATGAGGAAAATGAGGCTTTCTCTGCACTTTTAAAGCTATCCAGATTTCCACAGGTAAAAGTCTCCCTATTCCTGAATATCTTCCAAAAACTGCTTCATACTCGGTTGGTTGCTTACTTCTCCCTCCCTCATTAATGCCACCTGGAGAAAGACAAGGCTGTTATATATCCGTTGGCCTACACCCCTTGAGCTTATATTTTCATGTCCTCATCTGAGGACTATTAAAATGAGATAGGCGGTTCAATCTGGTCATCTTACAAGAAATCAAGCAACTTGAATGTTTTTTTCTAGCTGACAAAGGGCTTCCAACAACATTTGAATTAGAATCCTTGCATTCTCTCTGATATCTCTTTCCATTGCTGATCCAGTGATCTTTACGTTTGTTCCCCAATATATAATTCACTTTTCTTGTCTGATTTTAACGTGTAATCTGAACTGGCAGGTCTATGTAAAAGTAAGTGCACTTTTCAGGGTGTCAAGAATGCCATTTCCATATGAAGATGTATCTCACACACTGTCCCAAGTTGTGTCAAGTTTTGGTGCTAACCGGGTCATGTGGGGCAGGTAGCTCTTTTCTCAATCCAAACCAAAAATGCTTCTCTTTGACTAGCGCACGGAGAGGATGCTAATTATGTGTTTGTTGCAGTGATTTTCCATTTGTTGTTGCTGAGTGTGGTTATAAAGGAGCAAAAGAAGCCGTTTCTTTGATTGCCAGTAAAATACCTCTATCGTCTTCAGAGTTGGACTGGATCATGGGTAGAACAATCTTGCAACTCTTCCAGAATCAGTGGCTTCCATAAGCAAGGGTAGGTACCCGGCGGTGTATATTTTCGTAAATTGAAATTATAAGTTATGGTGAGACAGAGATTTTAAGTTATGGACTTATGGTTGCCCTTTTCATGTTATTCTGATCAATGTTGAAAACCCTTTACAACTCAGAGACCGGTCTCCGTATTCTGGAATAGGGTTTGTTATACACTAGAAAGATGATAAAATCTCAAACGACTTCAAGGCTTGTTGTGATTCCTACAATGAAGCACAGGAAAATTTTACCCATGTTTCCAAAATTCAAACAGCTGGATGTTCTGTAAAATCAACTCGCAATTTCAAATAAATCTAAATAACTCTTTATTTTGAACAATATACAGATATATCACCAGATCACTTCCCTTGTAAACCAAACCCTATCGATCCTACAAAACTTTCCTACCATCCTGTTGCTACCGACTCAGATTCGCAAGCGATGCCATCTTTACCATCTTTCAGTATGTCAACCGTTGAGCACCAAAAGAATTTCCACCCGCAGATGCTTTAAATCAACTGTTCTAAATCTATACAACACTAGAGAAATTATATGATTTATACAGAAGCTATAGAAATGGCCTAATCGTCGATTCGTTGAATTTCACCCATCATTATACGATTGCTGGTGACTTTAAAACCAAGGAGGGCAGGATCAATTTGCCTCCCTTTCTTTCCTTTCTTTTTGCCACTCCGGCCACCTTGCATTGCTTCCGATGATTCTGGAAATCCAGCTGTGGCGTGGGCATCCATGGGAGCAATCTTCTTGGTATTACTCTTAAGCATATCGATAAATGATGCCTCTGATACATCAGCATCACTGGCGGATGATGTACGGCGGAAATGCATTTCTTTTTTCGAAGATGCCATGACATCAGAACCTTGGTTTACTGGATTAACCACTGCGTCTCGCCTTGCCCCTGAGGTTTCAGAAGACACATGTTTACTCATCCACAAGTATAATTTGATAATTTGATTGAAACGTCGGTCACCACTCCCCCTCCAACAAAATGTAACCATACAAGATAAGAAACTAGTAGAGTTAGAAATAAAATACCATCCGAAGCAGCACTCGAATTTTTTCCTCTAAGAACTGGATCTGATATCAGTTCTGATAATCCTTCTTGCGATGCTGAAGCACTTGGGACAGAAGGTCGTCTCAGCAGAATATTTTCTTGCCCTTTGGATGGGATGGGAGCCCTGTGGGATTTAGGAGGGGGAAAGAATATTACTTCTACACATGCTCGGAGGACAATATAAGCAATTTGGGTTATTGAAACAAGGGATAAAGGTTATATTTGAATATACCGATCCTTGGCAGTTTGTTCGACAAATGAATTACTTCCGCCAATCTTGTCACCATAAAAACCAGCATTCCCACCTAAGAGAGCAATTTTAAATTAATTACAACTCTCACACAAACAATCTCAAACATAACGCAAGGCACCAAAAGAAAACAACAAAGGGCAATACCTGAAACACCGGAGGAAGAATTCATGCTATGGGCGTGCTTTGACATCTCCTCAAAATTTGTTGCAGACAACCCTGCTTGTTCAACCATTCGTTCTTGAGTCTCAAAAGATCGACCCATAATTATCCCCTCACCTTTGGACCCCCGCTTCCTGCCCTCCAACTCAGAAAGTTCTTTACCTATAGAAGACTTACTTATCATGTTAGAATTTGTGTAAAGTGAATGGCTCGTTGCATTCATTCCTGCCAGAAATGACTCTCTATCAGCCAATGCTCCAGAATTAGATCCATACATCAACTTTTCATTGCTTTCCACACTGCTGGCCTGCTCTTCCTGTAGGAGTTCACCTGGATTAGAACCAAATGACCCTACACGAAATGAGTTATTTAGACCTGCTTCTTGGTCTGCATGGAGATTGAACAGGTGGTTTGAGGAGCTTGATCCAGAGTAGTGGCCAGATGGCAGTCTTTTATCAGAGAACATCCCATTGCTCATCGCATTCAACGACTCGCTAGGTTGATGGCCAGATTTTTGATGGAGTAAATCCATTAGTAGTCTCTTTGAGTTCTCATCATTAATTCCATCTGACATCCATAAATTTTGATCCTGAGAAGTATTCTTGATCTCTGATTCCCTTTTCTGCCTCTCAGCATTAATATGCAGCTGCTGAAACCGAGCATCCATCCAGTCATTCTCAAGCTGATCATTCTTCTCAGGCCAGTGTCCCTCAATTGCATCCAAATGTGAAACATGAAATTGGTTAGGAACATGAGGATGATGAGCATTGTGGGAAGGGATTCCAGACGAAAATTGACCCGACTGGCCAGCCGACTGCATACGTCCAATGGAATCCTGCATATCTAAACCCTGGGCACGAGCCATAGCATTTACTACATCCAAGTTCATCCCTGGTGCACCAGCAGGTAATGACATTGACCGCTCAAACGGTAGTGAGCCAGGCTCATAAAAACCTTGCTGAAGTCGATCCTGTAATGAAAGATTCCGGTCAAGGTGATTCAGCTGCTCCTCATGAGATGGCCTCTGCTGCCTCTGATAAAAATCTAAAGGATTAAAGCCAGAAGAGTGCCCTCGGTGACCATGATTACCAGCATGGGTCCTGAAAATCTGATTTGATTCCTCAGCTGGCCAGACAGAACTGATATGCCTCTCTTCTTCCATTCGCTGCCTTATTCCCATGGGTAACTGCCTGGCATGCATCTGATGTTCCAGCGACTGAATCTGTTCATGCTGTGCACGAGACAGTAGCTCAAACAAATCTGTTTGATGTCCTTGAGGTGTATGACCAAACTTTGCTTGAATTAAGTGCTCTATAGTTGGATCAACATGCCTTGGAAGATGGTGAGACCGTTGCTGAAGTTCACGTAGAAGCTGCTGCTCTAATAGAACCTGATCAATAACATTGTTTGCTCTTACAGGATCAACATGTGGCTGCCTAAGTGTAGGATCATGCATTTGACCACGCAACAATTGTTCAAAAAGCACCTGTTGTACTTGTGATTGCTGTTGCTCCTGTAAAAGCTTCTGCTGTTGATGAAACTGCTGCTGTTGTTGCAGTTGATGTTGCTCGAGCTGAGCCTGCCTCTGAAGTGCCAAAAGGTGATCCAGATCTGCTGCAGAATGGTTGGCTAACTGTTGATGGTGAATAAGATTCTGATTTTGCAAAGGATCTAATACATTGTCATTCAAGTGTGCAAAACCAGACAACATATTTCGCTGCTGGAGTTGCTGCTGCTGTCGAATTTGCTGCGACATAAGCTGCTCTGCT
This sequence comes from Rosa multiflora, assembly GCA_002564525.1. Taxonomy (NCBI): domain Eukaryota; kingdom Viridiplantae; phylum Streptophyta; class Magnoliopsida; order Rosales; family Rosaceae; genus Rosa; species Rosa multiflora. The sequence continues at coordinate 20,776 of BDJD01006728.1, forward strand.
AAATCATAATGACTGGGTTCCTGTTCCATGTGCGACAATTGGCGAGGAGTCAACATTTCCTGATACAAGTTCGGATCAGAGACTGAACTTTTTCTATGAAGATCAGACCACGTCTCAGCAATTGCTGGATCAGGATTTGCACCAAATGGAACAGCCCTCCCCTTACTAGATGGCATATTGGCCGACTTGGAATGCTTTGATTGGCCGCTTTCTAGCTCAGACCATAGCAAGCCAAAGGGATGCAACTTATTATCATTCTGAATAGGCACACCAGATTCTGTCATTTCAGTTGGGGGAGGAAGGTGATTAATAGAGTTTGCCATAGAATCGTGAATGCTCCCAGAAGATCGTGCAGTAGAATAGGCAGCGGTTCCATGTATTCCAGGAAACACAATATCTGGAAAAATACAGATGAACCAGAATGAGATAATGAAAAAAAAAAAAAAAACAGATGTAGTCCATGAACCAAAATGAACTATAGTAATGACAAACCTTCATCTTGTTCAACAAAATCATTAAAGCTTTGACCCCTTGAATGTAGTTGTACTGGAGCTTCAGGCTCGGAAATTCTTGGCTGAATATGCTGAGATGAAAGGCTGTTTAGTTCAGGCATGGGCCGCTGATGGTCATTTCCCAGAAATGCATAGTTACTGTCTGAAACTGCTGCAGAAAAGGGTAAACTGGACTCCAGACTCCCTCCTAAGCCACCAGATTCTTCTAGCTTAGAACTTGGATTTATGATACTGCCATTCTCATCCCAAGATTTAAGATATGGCATGAACTCCCCCAACTCTTTGAAAGGTGTTCCTTCAGGAGCATCCTCCAAGCGAACAAGCAAGTCTATCCCAAAGAAACCTTGTTCAAACCATGAAATGATGTCTAACCCCTGATATGGCCCTTGGGTCACCCCTTGAGGATCAAGGTAGTAGTAATACAAACCCTCAGGATGAACACCCATTTCTAACTCTTTCACTCTAGGGTTGCTATTCTCATTCTGCTCAGAAGAGGCCAAACCATAGAGAGTATTTGAAACGTCGGGAAGGTTGGATCTTATTTCGGAATAATTGGCCAACTCAATGTCATCAGATACAGGATGATTTGAAAAGGCAGAATCTCCAATTTTCCCATTGCCACGAACATGAAGCTGATTTGCACTATCATAAGAACCATCAGTCTCAACATCACCATAGATACCATTACTTTTTTGAGTTGATAGGGAAATTCCATCAAGGTCCTTTCCTTCAGTAGCTCTGTTATCACTTTCTTTATGACCAACATCTTTTCCTGCAACAAAAAAAATTAGGATCAATCAGATGTTAAATTCAGTCAAAGATCCTCGCATTCAATTTAATATATTGCATAACATGCGAGTACTAATACAAACTGCAACTCACCATTTATCACATTCCTCTGTGAACCATAATTCCACAAAGTCCCATAGTCATCAGCATTTGCAGCCTCCTGAAAGGTGCTAGTCTCTTGAGTGACAGTCGAGGGCAAATTGCCCAGAACTCCATCAGCAGCTTCTAAGTCTCCCACACCTAGAGAATGAGTGATTAGAAACTAGATTAAAAGTTTGAACAGTGGGCAGAAGCTGGAAACCATTGAGCTGAAATATACCTGTAATATTTTCAGTTGATCTCCCCTTTCTGAATGAATTGTATACTACCCCACTACTTGTAATTTTTCCCTTCCATATATCGCTAAGGATGGCCTGTTAGCATCATTATGAATCAGTTAGAAATCAGTCAATCAAAGAGGAATTCCTAAGATGATGCAAAAAATCCCAATTCTTACCTCCTCATCAGCATCAGGGGCATGAAAAGCCAATGGTTCAACAAAATCAACTTGAGTTAGTGAGGGGGCCTCCTCCATCTCATCTGGCATGGTATCAAAAGAGAGTTCAGGCTTTCGCTGCCGATAAATATCAAGAAGCTTTCCCCTCGGGTAGCAAAAACCATCAGCTGAGTGCCTTGGTTTCCCAGGGACACCTTCACTCTTTCCTGAAAGAGCAGAGCCAATAGTGCCTGCGGATCTCCCAATACCACTTGACCTTCCGCGCCCCACGGTAAATCCCAAATTCGAACCCTCCACCCGTCCTCTTTCTAGTCCAAATCCAGGTGCAGCACGGTAAGTAGCTGACCCCCCAGTTTGAACCTCCATTCTATGTCGTGGCCTCCATTTATCCCGAGAATCTGACTCAGCAGCTGAACGGTTGTTAGCTCCAAGAGATTGACTGTCACTGTTACTGTGAGCATCATCCTTCTCCACATCTGTTCTCTTCTCAGTTCGGGGCTCCTTTTCTTTGTCTTCAGGACCCCACCTAGACGACCATTTGCTATCACGCCGTACTTCATTGCGGCCATCATGCCACCTGTCAGTTGTAGGCAATGCTCTACTGTCAGTTGTGTCCCTCAATGGAATATTGTCAGCACGGCGTTCTGTTTTCCTACGATCTCTTCTACCACCAAGCAAGCTAGTTTCTCTTTCCTCTTCACGCCAACGACGGCTACTTTCACTTTCAGTAGCAGGTCGCCTCCAATCTTTCTTGTCCTCAGATCCTTCCAACCGCCAACCGTCCTTCTGGTTGCTGTCAGTGGAGTTTCCGAGTGAAGTTGGACCACGCATTTCCTGGCATATATTAAAAATTCAGTGACCAGACAGCTTGGCACTAACTTGCAAGAAAATACAGAGTCAAATAGTAGATTGTAGATTATAGAAGCAGTTGAACAACTCCACAAGCAATAAGTTTCTTGCTACATCAAGATGATTTAATTTACTACAGTGAATTCTGAGTCAGAAACATAACGAACAATGCCTATAATAGAATTTGGTTATTAATACTAACAAAATCCATTCTTTTCAGCACATACCAACTTAGATTCAATCGGCTTGGCATAAAGCCACTGGGGTGACAAAGGTATGCTGCTATCCAAGGCTGCTGGATCTACAAATATTAGCAGTATAAAATCAGATCAGACAAAAGGAAAAAAAAAAAATGGATACTACTTAATTGATCCTCCAGTTCCAAAAAAAAATAAAATATAAAAAATAAAACAAAACAAAGCTTACCTTTCAACTCATCAGATGACCCCATAAGCACCTTTTCCTCATCATTTCCTCCAGAAACTTCAACTGCCATAGCATAACAAAAGTTAAGAGACCAGCGTATGGAATTACCAACCAGTGCCAGACATAAAATTTTCTAAGACGTTGTCCACTACTCAAAGGAAACTGTTAACATTTGTAAATTACAGATAAATTTAATAAAAGCACTGCAACTCAACTAGCATTTACAAACGAGAACAAAACTGAAAACAGCAGTTGATAAATTCCAATAGAAAAATCAAAATTTTAATAGCTCAATAACAATGAAGACACAAGCTGCTTCAATAACTAGTTTCCGAAGCAAGTTTCACACCCGAGTAAGTCTAAAGCCTATGAGATCCACAGCTTTACTATTGCTAGCAAAACAGTACAAGTCCTCTCTTCTATTCATTAAGTCAACCAATAGTGAACTGTAAACCAACCTTGTCATGATAATCCAAAACGAAAGAAAATACATATACAAGCCTACCTATGGACTGCGGATATGCAAATAAGCAAATTCCTTTTATTTGATTTTCAACTAACACAACAAATAATCAACAGTAACATGGCACAGTGATAGAAGTTCAATTCAAACTATCATAAGCACCGGTATTAAATATCAAAATATAACACTAGAAATACAAATGCAACACTGATCTGAGAAACATCCAATGCGCGAAATTAAAAAACATGGAATTCAAATAGCTCGAGATGCACGAAGCCATAATCAAATAACTTGATGCTGAAAGAAAACGAAAATGAACTACTCCACAGTATACTTAAACGCTTCAGATCAGTAATCTTCTACCTAAAATTAGCTCTACATGGATCAAATCCATTCAAAACAACAAATCGAATTACTGAGGGAAAAAAAATGCAAAAACGAAAGCGCGGAAGCACCTTTGGAGGTCCAGGACTGATCGGAGGGTTTGGAGGAGAGGAGATCGTCGGGGAGATTGAGCTTGCGTTCCGCCATAGAAAAAGGTCGAAGAGTGACGAAGCCGGAGATCGAGAAAAGGAGAAGAAAGCTGCGGATTGGATTGAAGCTCCGGTGCTACAGAGCCAATAGAGAGAGAGAGAGCGAGAGGGTTAGGGTTTGGATTGGTTGTGAAATTTCAGAGAATCTAGGGTTTCGGAAAATAGTTTGTACAACAACACTGAGTAGAGAGAGAGAGAGAAGGGGAGAGAGGGTCTGGTAAAAGAAAAGGGTGAGGGTTTGGGTGGTGGTCAGAACAGCCAAATCAACTCATCAAGTACGAGATTTTCAGGTAGCTTGTTAGTAAAAAATCAAAAATTAATAAATTATTTAAGTTAAATATACAAAAGATTTCTTTTCGGGTTTTTTCAAATGACAAAAAAGCTCCTTCCTTTTTCTTTGTTTTGCATTTCCGCGTTTATTGACGGTCAACTGGACCGAAACGATCAAAAATTAATAAATTATTTAAGTTAAATATACAAAAGATTTCTTTTCGGGTTTTTTTCAAATGACAAAAAAGCTCCTTCCTTTTTCTTTGTTTTGCATTTCCGCGTTTATTGACGGTCAACTGGACCGAAACGCAATAGCGTCCATGGGGCGGGTACTCGGGTTCGTTTCTTGATTCCAGTATTGTACTTTTGTCTAGTCCCAAAGTCCACACCAGCCCAATATGGATAACGAATCTTTGAGCTAAATTTTTTATATTGGAATTGTGTCAATTTTTATAAATCATACTTATGTTTTAGGGAATCGATATTTGAGAGAAAATCGTTGTGTGTTTTCATTGATAATTAGAGTCTTTTTATATGGAGGATTATAATACATAGAATCTGAATCATACAAAGAAATGTAATCATACATTGAACAGAATATCTAGATCCTTCTAATTAAACTATATTACCACTAGGTCAAGTAACCTAGGGTTTGGGTCAGACACACAAATAGGGATTTACTTGAACACTCCCCCTTGTGTCGCCCAAACGTGGTACCTCTCTCCTTGCCTCTCTAAAAACCTTGCTGAGTAACAAAAATCCAGTGGGACAAAAATAACCTCGGTCGAAGGGGAAAAAAAGCACAACACACCCTTCACGTTTCGAGACCATACATGTAGACACCTCCCCCTGATGACTACAGTCATGAGAGTTCGGATAACTTTCGCAAATGATGTTACCAACATGTTTCTCGAAAGTGGAATTTAGGCAATGACTTAGTGAGCAAGTCTGTCATACTGTCCTCAGATTGAACCTAGTTCACTTTGATCTTGATGACAGCTGTTGTTGCTAATTATGCTTGGTGTTGTCGCTTTTGATATAACATTGCTTCATTTGTTCAAAATAAGCAGTATATCCTATATGCTCATAGGCTCATCTGTGGTAGATTTCAAACCACAATTGTTCGAACATGCATAATTATGGATCTAATTCATAAACATTCACGAACTACTTCGTAAAGAGCAATAATCTCTGCATGGTTCAAAGATATAGCGACTAGGGTCTGTTTTGTAGACCTCTAAGATATCACGGTCTTTACCCATGGTGAGCACTTAACCAGTTTGGGAATGACCTTTGTATGGGTCAGAGAGATACCCAACATTAGCAAAATTTTTCAAAACACATGTCTTTTTGGGATGGGGATAGTGGATGAAGACCAGTGTTGGCGGCGTTCTTGGTGTATGATGGGTTCGAATCCATCATCTCTCTGTAGGGATAGAACAAGCTCATATCAATCGTACATCTCAAGTACTAAAAGATATCTTTTTCCACCAATCCATTAGTGTCGAGTTGGCACACAGCTATATCTAGCTAACAAGTTCACTACAAATGAGATGTTCGGTCTTATGCATTGGGGTAAGTACAATAATGCGTTTATTGTACTCATGTAAGACATTTCTGCCTCTAGCACATCTTCTTCATCATCCTTCAGACGAAAATGATCTTTTTCAGGATCAAGACTACGAACGATCATGGGGGTGCTTGGAGGCTTGACCTTGTCAAAATGCCTAAGCATCTATCAACATGATGCTCAAGTTCTAAACCGAGATATAATCGTGTTCTCCCAAAATCCTTCATCTCAAACTCGGATTTCAAGTGTTCAGCGGTTTCCCTTAATTCTTTAAGGGCTTTCAATGAAGATCATGTGCAACATGAACCGTGATAGAATCCAAAACTTGTTATGGAAACGCGTGGGCATATCCCTTCCCAATCAAGTAGTCACTTCAGTGAGCGTTTTAACCTCTTTGTAAACGCGCTCTGTGGTCTAGAGCCACTTGACTTGGGTAAATGAAGTTCACCATGAACCTTCATGTATATTCGGTATGTAGATCCCCATAAAAATACATAGTGACCACATTTGTAAGCTGCACAATCAGTTATTCGGAAACTACCAAACTGACAGGGTAGTGGAGTACAAGGACATCCATTACGAGAGAATATGTCTCATCGTAGTCGATTCTAGGGCCTTTTGTGAGAAGTCTTGCACCATAAGGCGAGATTGCCGTCTCTTTTTCTCATCACGCTTTCTAACGAAGACTCATTAGTCAATAGGTTTTATGTTATGATGTGTTGGCATCGCTGGCTCAAAAACCTTCATCTTCGTTAGAGAATCCAACTTAACCTGGATCGCATCTTTCCATTTAGGCCAAATTTCTCTACATTAGCATTCATTCATTAACGGAGCGTGGTTCGATATCATCGAACTCAACAAACTCATGTGCAACGAAATGCGTGACTACATCATCAATGATGATGGAGTTTCTATCCCACGTCTCATGTACACTAGTGTAATTTTCATAGACCTCTATATTCTCAGGAATAGGTTCTGACGTTGAGGCGTCCCCTAACGATAACCATAACCCGAAAGATACTCATGAGACAGATTTTGAGTCTTGATGATCAATGGATTGGAATGTGCCAAAGTATCATTCGAACCCACGGGCCTCCCACACATCCTAGTTGGGGCCATGGCCTATAACGCTAGAGTGTCACTCTCTTTGGCGTTGGCACCAAGCCTACCTCCGTGTAGGGTGGTGCTACGTCCTCTCATAGGGACGTCATTCCTTGCAGGTTTATTTGCAGCATATTTGTGTGATCTCGTCATTTTAACGGGGATCGAGATGAGACATAGTGGGGACAGACTATGACAATTCCTATCGTTCCTGTTGAACATTCGTGTTCTTATCACGCCCTACCAATGAGAAGACTGTCTCATCAAAGTGATATCCGCAAATCTAGCGGTAAGGAGATCGCCTAGCAAGGGCATTAAGTGGCGGACGATTGTTGGAATCTCAAATCTAACGTAGTTGCCCATTCTTCTATAAGGACCCATCATAGTGCGATGTGGCTGCGCAATTGGCACATAAATGGTTGACTCAAATGTGCGTAAGTACGATACTCGTACCCAGTCACTAGCTGTAACGCAAAGGTAGATTAAGTGGCGGTGGGTTGTAGAAGAATTAGCATAGCTGCATGCGATATTGCATCACCCTAAGCGGATATAAGGAGATTGGTGCGCATTACCAATGTCCTGACTACCATCGTAGTCGTTTACGTGAGACTATTTGGATGTGTAAACGAAAATATGATGTCCAACATTACTCCCAATGCAATACCCAACGAAAGTCTTCGATGTAAACTCTCTAGCATCGTCAAGTCCAATTGACGGAATAGGATGATCCGGGGAGTGAGCTCGTTGTTGTATGATATGTGTTAGGAGTGTAGCATAAACAGCATTTACAAGTGGACAATGGCACAACACGTGACCAACTTGTTTGCGTATCAACCAACATCATGAGATATTTAAACGTCAGTAAGTTGGTTGAACTAGTCCACAGAATCCCTACAGATTCTATGTAAGAACATAATGAGTATTTTCATATCCTTTGCATAGGACGGTCTCAGTCCTAATTTCCCTAAGGAACGGGTTTTGTAAAACGAGTGAGAGGCTTTAGAAGTAACCAATGAGAATTTTGGTTGGGCCTGGGCGTCTGAAACGTTATTTGAAGCAAGTTGGTGATTGCAGCATCACTTGAGACGCCATCACCATGATGGACGCTATCCATGGTGTCATAGATAGGGACTGTGTCATCCCTAGGCTCGTGGTGGAAGGAGGTGGTGCTCTAGGCTGCAACATCGGTCACACTTAGTCCAGGAATCAACTTTTGATTCATGCTTTATTTCGCTCGAGAGAAATGATGTACATGTGAAGTCTTTAGTAGATGGAGCATCATATCATGACCAGGATAACCTATCATGTCATGTCAAAGCCAATATCTGTCTAAATCCAAGAGATCTTCTCTCATAACTTCATTGGATTTAATAGCTCGAATAGTGACATAGAGTCCACTAGAGAGACACATAAACTTCTCTAAGATGCACCTTTATTCACAATTGTTAGAGGTATTACAAAGGAACTCATTTCGGTTCTCTACAAGCGATTTCTCATGGAATCCGTTGGCTATTCATAGGTGCGATTTGCCCTAGGAGCGTAGAGAGTTTCTGTGACAGTAATTAAGGTGTCATTTGGCAAGTAGAACTTGGGTTATTCCATGTCCTTGAATTAATACTGATGACCCAGTCATCGTAGTCACAAAGTAATATGCTTAGAATCAAAATTGAGTAATAATGACAAGAACTCGAAATTTTATTCATAAGCTAACGGAATACATCATTGTCTCTTTTACCAAAGAAAATCTAATCCAAAATGCTAGCTAATGCAAAACAATGGTAGTCGTCTATCTTCTTTCGGTAATTCCAAAATAAATGTGACCAGGTGAGTAGAGAGATGTTGGTAGAGCAATGCTCGCTTAAGTACCACTAATCTCAGAACCTTCCTAGACATCACACTTACTTTGGGTGAGCCTACTTTGAAGAAAGACTAAACCATTGGCATATACTACAAAGTATATTACAATTGTCTCTTACATCTCTTGGAAAAATAAAGACTTAAACAGAATTGGTGATTTATTGATCCCAGCCAGATTTGTAGTCTTCAACCTTTCACTCTAGATCATCTTCTTGATCTTCTTGTTCCACATAGTTAGCTTCTCTTGCTTCACAATATGCTTTGTAGGCGGTGACAATTTCTTCACGAGCTCTACAAATGTGTGCCCAATGATCAGACACTCCACATCGAGAACATACATCTCTTTGTTCAAATTTCATTGATTGAGGCGCTTTAAAAGCGTCATTTAGATGGCTCTTAGTGTTGGTGGCGCCACCAACATGGCCAGAGGCGTTACCTCGCTCTCTCTTTCCACGTTGACCTTTTCGGTTCCGTGTTCGCCTATTTTGGTGATTACCTTCCCAAGTAGAGTGATTATATGGACTAGAACGTCCAAAAGCATCCCTCAGGTTAGGGTTTCACTCTTGGCGCCTTCTATTAGGGGCGCGACTATAATTGGATTCCGGAATATGCTCTATTTCCACGAATCTTGAATTATAGTTCTTCACAAGGATGTTGTCATGCTTTTTAGCGACATTCATAGCTCTAATGAGCTCATGAAACCTTGTGATCCGTCCTGCAGTAACATCAATTCGATAGTTCTTAGCAACCATCAATGCAGAGACGATGAAGGTAGAGAGAGTCTTCTCAATCAACATCGCATTTGTGATCTCTTTACCACATAATTCCATTAAGGATTTAATGTGAAGTGCTTCCGAGTTGTAGTCAAGAACTGACTTAAAATCACATAAGCAGAGGCTATGCCATCTCACTTCTAGGTCAGGAAGCAGGGAGTCACGAATGTTGCCAAATCTTTCTTCGAGTAAGACCCATAGCCTTTTGGGGTCTTCTTCATGCATACACTCATACTGGAGCGAATCATCCATATGACTATCCCCGTATTTTCCTCTAAGGCTGCTTTATTTGCTTCCAAAGCTTGAGCTTGCTCAACAGTTAGCACGTTCTGGCTAGGCTCGAGAATCATATCCAGGATTCCATCGGCCTTGAGATGCTGGCAGACATCACGAACCTACTTGTGATATCTAGAGCCAGTTGTTCCTAATTGAGCAAAGTCCAATTTGTTCAGGTTACTCATCCTGAAAGAGAACAAGAAATTAGGTTTAGTTTCGAAGCGTAAAGGGCTACCACGAAAACATATAAAATTTCTGAGCGTAGTCGCTTCCAAGAAATTCGATTCCAAGAGGGGTTTGATTAGATGGAAACAATGATGTTTGTGGTCGATCGTTTTATCTCAACAAACTCTAAGTTTTGAGGATTCTACAAGCTCTAAGCTTGGAGTGAGCAAGAACCCCTACAGTTCTGCTATTTGGTCTCCCCTATGAAGAAGAAAAGGGGTGTAGAAGAAGGGAGATTACAAGTCCCCGAGAAAAAGAAGAAAAGAATGAAAAACTTCAAAAACGGGAACTTTAATCTTATAAAATTACTTGTTGATTCTTGTGTTAGAAAACAAGCTGCAGGGATGTGAGAGGCAGGCGAGCTTTGGGCGAGGCTACCTGAACGCAGGAGCTACAGGGCTATGGGGCAGCAGATGCAGAGCACGCATGCATGGAGCAGCGAGCGCAGGGGCGCGTAGGAGCTGCGGGGGCAACGAGTGAGCATGGGGCTGCGGGGGTAGCAGATGCAAGGCATGCTCGCGTGGTCTATGTGTCACGGGGTTGCGTGGTCAAAGTGTCGTGGGGTCGTAGGGTCGCAGGGTCGCTAGCGTAAGAGCAGGCGAGCATTCGCGGGCGTCACAGGGGCAGCGAGTCTAACTAGGTAGGGTTAGCGATGAGTTGCAATGCGAGGGCCACTGTGGGGATGCTACGAGGTTTTGAAGGCTACGATTTTTAGGGTTTCAGGGTTAGTGCTTCGTGCTGATAACGTGTTTTAGGGAATTGATATTTGAGAGCAAATTGTTGTGTGTTCTCATTGATAATAGGGACATGTTTATATAGAGGATTACAATGCATAGAATCCGAATCATACAATAAAATGTAATCATAATTGAATAAGAATATCTAGATCCTGCTTTCTATTACCACTAGGTCAATTAATGTAGGATTTGGGCCAGACACACAAGTAGGGATTTACTTGAACAACTTATACATTATGGGACAAAAAATTAATTAAACTGAAGACAATATATTAGTTATCTAATTGTATCGAGCAAATCAAGACTGTTATAACAAATGACTAACGGTTGAAATGGTAAATGATGGCAAAGTGAATTTCTATATTTAAAATTTTTACACATTCATATTTGTACAATTAATTTAGTTGATTAGTTCACATGCTCATTCAACTTAACTCAATTTAGATCATGTGAGAAAGGCTTAGAGACTATTTTTTTGGGTCATTGACTCAAAGCCCCAAAATGAACAAAAATTATCTCACTTACCCCAACAACATATTTTTATTCCCACATACACAATTTGATGTCAAATGACCATTTTATCCTCAATCCAATTAAAGATTTACAACCAAACGTCTCTCTCTCTCCCCCCCCCTCTCTGTCACGATCTCGGCCAGGTCGTTGTTAGTCCAGCGACGCCGCAAGCTGACCCAACATCATCTTCCTATTTCGGCTATACAGATTTGAATCAGCTCTTAAATATCGGATTTCCAGAACCCGAACCCATTGCTCACCGACCTGGAGATTGAGGACCGCCACTTTGATGCTCGTGATCGAGGAGTCGCTGCTTTGTATGGCCGTGATCGAGCCATAGTAGACTATGTACGGCAACGTGGAGGTTCTGCTTGCGATTTCAGAGCGTTGGGTTTGGCCGTGGAGGCAAACGACGTGCAGCAGTGAGCGGTTTGATCTGATTTGGTGCCTAGAGCATTTTCTGGGTGCCCAAATCAAAAAGTTTTATTTTCTTTTATTTTTTAAGTAATGGGGTAGAAGGAAATGAAAAAAATAATGGACCTAAAACGGGGCCCCCAAATGCAAACATGAACCACACTAATTGGCAGGGACTAGTTTAGTCTAGATTTTGGTCCATGGTAATTGATTATTGAATGGAGTCTTGGTGTTATCCGGTGTACCATTATGCTATGATTTTAGGTTGGTTTACATTTTCTACCTTTATTCATGTTTTATAGATCACCAATGGTAATTACTTTAGGATAAGACTGCATGTTGGAGGCAATAGACGTCTATTGGGGGCAGAATTTCGGCAATCAAAAGTTATATTGGGGGGCAATAGAAGTTTTGAATTGATGTAATTTCCTCGTTTTTTTTCTTTAATCAAACTTTATTTGTCTGAATTTAAGGAGATTAATTCTCATTCCGGCGACCGAAAGTTGTATTGGGGGGGGGGGGGGATTTATTAGAGGGCAATAGACATCTATTGGGGGCAATAAACCTTTTCGGTGAGGTTTTCAGAAATTTTCGGTGGGCAGCGGTCCGTGATCAGAATCCGGTGACCGATGACCGAAATCCGGCGACCAGTGACCTGATTCCGGCGGCCGGTGACCGGGCTCCGGTGAAGTCCCCTATGGTTTCTCTCTCTTCCACCCTCTCTTTCTCTCTAAGCAACAAAGGTGAGGGTAAAATGGTATTAAAAAAAATCTTAATAGGGTATTAAGGAAGACCTCCTTAGAGTGTTTTGGGTAAGAGGGAATTAAAAAAACTTAATGGGGTAAGTGGGAAAAAAATCTCTAGAAATGGGGTAAATAGACAAAAACCCTATTTTTTAAGGAATACGGACTAACTAGTTCTTTTTATATTAAATTGGACTTGGACTTTTATAATTCTATACTAAAAAATTATGACTTATTATTCTACTTTGAATGAGCATAAAATAGGAAAATATTGGTGTGTTTAGTAAACATAAAAAATGTAAATAAAATTTCTATGACCAAGATGTCACTTTCCCGTGACCAAATTTTTTACATTTAATTTAAATTGCACCTTTGTCAAGGAACTTAGAGTGTGTTTGGTATGACTGTGCTTTTAAGAAAAGCTAGCTTCTGCTTATTTCTGATAATAAGTGGCTGAAAAGCAAAGCAGCTGAGTGTTTAGTAAACTGACTTTTTATAAGTGTTGTCAATGGCAAAAGCAATGGCAAAGTGTTTGGTACACTCAAAACTAGCTTGTGCTTTTTGTTTGTGGAATGACCAATGTGTGGTAAATACATACATTCGAGTTGGGAGTTGAACAGGTATCAGAGTTGAGGGAACATAGCAAAAACTTCTTTGGAGGCCATGAATATTCATTCTGAAATAGGTTATATGTCTGAATAAAAAAAATGCATACTACCAATCTAGGACACTTCAACGCAGTTCTGTCATGGAAAGTATCAAGATTTAATATGAAATTGTAATAACAAAGCAAAAACACAAACTGGGTAAGCCCTGAAGGAAGCCCAGAAGTTAGAAAAGTAGTGATTTTGTTTTGAGAATTAAACAAGAAGCGAGGTGTTACCTTTGGAAATACCGAAAGGCTTCTCAGAAATAACGAATTTGCTAAGACGATGAAAGCAATAAGAGGGAAGCTGGAACCTGAAATCAGAAAGTAGCATGACTAGCTTACCTAGATTGCAAACCAATCCAATCTCTTCCAAGCAACCAAACTCAGAAACATTGCAAATCTGAAAGGGTACGAAGAGAAAAAGAAAACCCCAAGATTCAAAATCAGTCCAATCTCTTCCAAGCAACCAAACTAGGAAAGAAGGTACAAAAATAGAGAACAAGGATGAATTTTTACTATTTTGGCATTTCAAATACAAGACCCAGAAGTTCATCTTGAAGTCCATCTTGAAGCGAGTCCCTCTTGAAGTTCTTAAAGGTTCAGAACTTCAGATCTTTCTCTCTTTGCTACGAGTGCATGATATATTTCCCTCCTCTATCTTTCTTGCTCTCCTCAGACTCGTAATGATTCAAGATCTTTTTTTTTTTTTGTTACAGTAATGATTCAAGATCTTTCCCATTCTGCATTTCAGTTTTTGGTCTTGTGCTTATCTATAAAGTTTATAAATTTTCTTTCCATGTATTTGATTATACATTTTAGATTCTTGGTCAGATTGAATTAACCCAATTTAGTTCGGGAAAAAAAAAGTTTGGTAATCCCTGTAAAAACTAACAAGTAATTGCTCAATCTATCTTTTTTTCCTGTGAATTCAGATCTGGTGAAATTTTCTTTCCATGTATTTGATTATACATTTTAGATTCTGGGTCAGATTGAATTAACCCAATTTAGTTCGGGAAAAAAAAAAGTTTGGTAATCCCTGTAAAAACTAACAAGTAATTGCTCAATCTATCTTTTTTTCCTGTGAATTCAGATCTGGTTTTCAAATCTTGGTTTGAATTTGTGTTTTAAGTATTGTAATTTCAATTCCTTACCTCTGAAATTTAAGGAGGATCATCCTGATACAAATTGTGTTTTCTGAATGAAACATTATTTTTACTTTAGCGTCATGACTAGGGCTATCACTCGGTCGGTTCGAATCGGTTATAGGTATTACCAACTTCAAAACCAAAGCTTTCGGTTTCAAAACTGAGCTACCAATTACCAACTAAAATTTTAGGTTGTTAATTATATCTACCAAATTCGGTATTTCGGTTTTCGGTATTACCAACTTTAGAACAACTAATTCTTTATAATATAAATTAGAATGAACAAAACTAGGTTTTTGAATTTTATAGTCATAAACTTTGTATTCATCTACTAATTATAGCTTTCTTTTGTATATATGACATCAAGTTTTAGCAATTTTCAATAACACTAGGTTATTTAACCATCCTTGACTAGGTTACTTAAAATACATATACTATTAATGTAGTATATGTAGTAATGTTCAAACTATTATAAAAGTTTTTATGTTTATTTCTTAATATACATGTATGTGTATTGAAAACTGTAGTATATAAATCTAATATTTAGATAATCGGTAGATTCGGTATTTACCAAAACCAAACCAACTTTTTCGGTAATTTTCGATTTCGGTTTTATCGGTCTCGGTTACCAAAAAGTCGGTTTACCAAACCTAAAACATCGGATGGTATTTGGTCGGTTTGGTAATTACCAAACCAAGTGGCAACCCTAGTAACAGTAGCATTCGGGTATGCTTATTGATTATAAGAGTCCAGAAATAAACTTGTTTCTTAAAGTTCTTGTCAAATTCTATTACCTTGAACTTTGACTTGTGTGGAAATACCTGTATCTATGGATGACAAACTAGCACTTAATGCTTGTCTGCCTTTACATGACAGTTATCACCTAAATTAGAATGCTTAATATGATTACCTTATCATTTCCACTGTAAAGATTGATTAATGGTCCTAACACATAAAAAACCTCTGATTTTCAAGTTGTTTATTTCATTTGTTTACTACTGCTAGGTGATGGAAGTTCTTTTGGACATGCTAAAGGATGGAAAATATCTTGATACCTATATTGTAATTCAAACCATGAGGTAAAATTTGTTGACAATTTTCTTTAAATTTCTATGTGGTTTGATTAACCTTCATAGATGCAATGCATATTTACAAGTAAACTATTATGTGTATCAAGTTATCTACTGAGATTATGTGTTTAGTCAATTCTTTTTTGGTGACTTGGCTTTCAACATACATCAATCTATTATTCTGTTTTAAGTTTTTTTCACTGCTGTCCTATTAATTCAGATGCTATTTGAACTGTGATGATATTGATCGTGATGTGCAAACCCCTGATGACTATCTGAAGTTAGGGAAGCTTCCTGCACCAGAACTCATAAGAAAGCTTCCTCTCTTGTGGGAATGATCTTTTGGTGAACGAGGAATCTTTCACATTCGGTCAAACAGATACATGTTTCAAGTTTCAACATAACGAGGCTTCATTAGGTCAAAAACAACTATCCACATATGTTACAAACATGTTTCAAGTTTCAACATAATGAGGCTTCATTAGGTCAAAAACAACTAGTGAACATAAACAACACATGTGTTACAAAAAGCTGCGAGAGTCAGGTGCTCTGTCGCAACATAAGGCCAGCAGAGACCAATAATTTCAGCCTTCAGTGGAGAAGAAAAAAAAAATAACAACAAAAAGACCACAAGATTAGAAGAATCCTTCCCTGCAATCTACAGTATGTCTTCTCTTCTTCCTCCTCAATCTCTGATTGATGAGAGCCCTCTCCAGCTGCTCCACCCTCTGCGACAGCGACCCCAGCAACCGGGTTTGCTTTTCATTCCGGTGAACCAGCTCCGTCACCAGACCCACCATCCTCTCATTCTCCTCCACCATCTTCTCTATTAGCTCCTCTTTCTTCTTGCTCTCCGTTGAATCGCTAGATGATTCCCTCTGATTCACAACCGTCTCGGCGTTTTGTTCCGAAGATTGCAAGCCCGAATTGGTTTCAGGCTCAGCAGATTCATGCCCACCAGGTGTTTGATGATTTGCCGCAGAGGCCTCCACTTTCTCCTGCAGAGCAATCGCCTTCTTAATCACCGCCCTCCTAAAATCCCTAACCCCGCAGTCGACTCCCTTGACGGAATCCAATTTCAGGAGCAAGCTCATCAGAGTCTCGACCACCTTCAACCGCTCCTTGGCGTCGGTTCTGACCAAATCTTCCGTTTCCTTCTTCGAGATTCGATTCGAAATCTCATCCACCTCGCGTTTGATCCCGGCGATCTTGCTCACGCTTTTCCTCACCAAGTAACCTCTGAAGGCCTTCTGGATCTTCAGCGCCGCATCGGAGCGTAGATCAGACCGGCTACGCTCCGACCCGGCGTGTTGGACCGGGATTGAGACCACCTTGGGAGCCCGGGCCGATTGGGGCTGGACTGGGACGTCTCTGTTTCTTAGTGAATGATAGCGAGGGTAATCTGGGCGTTGGATTGGGACTTCTCTCATGCTCGGTGAACGATAGTGAGAGCGGGGAGTGTAGTCGTACCAGGGATTACCGAAGAATGGGGATTCCATGATAGATAAGAAGATTGGGGAATTTGTCGAAAAAATTGGAAGTAGATGATGAAAGATTTTAATTTGAGAATTTTTTTGATTTGATGGAGGAATGAAAGTGGGAATTGGGTATTTATAGGGAGGGGTTGGATCGGCATCGAGAAGGAGCGCGAAGGATCCCGAAGTTTCCTTTTCCTTGTGGGAGAAGGCGTGGGACTGAAACGGAAAGAAGTTCTGGATCCCTGTGGATTGTTCCTAGTGGGCCACGTGGACCCTGGCAAATTTGCAACTATCAATTTACATTTTTGACCAAACATCAATTTACTTTGGTTTTTGCTTGATCTAGATCTAAAGTCTCTATTATAACAATGAGAGTCGTGTAAGTGTACTGTTCATTTTAGAGTGAGAAGCTCCTGCTTCTCTCTTACCCAGCCTCTCTCTTCTCTGCAACAACCTTTTCTTCCCCAAATTTTCCTCACCCATGTGGTGATTCCTCATCCTCTGTGGTGATTCCTCACCCAAGTGGTGTTTTGATTTCCTTGGTGTTTTGATTTCCTTGTTTTCCTCTTCTTTTGCATCTGATTTTGTCCTCACTGTTCAAATCTGATTTTAGATCTTAGATCTTAGATCTAAAAATCTAGATCGACCCGAAACCCCAATTCTTGTTCTCCACGCCGGCGGCCTTTTTTTTTTCTTTTTCCTTTTTAATTTCTTTTTTCCTTTTCCTTTTTTTATTTTTGTTTTTTCCTTTTTAATTTCTTTTTTTCTTTTTTCTTTTTTCTTTTTTTATTTTTCCTTTTTCCTTTTTCCTTTTTAATGACCATTGTATCCTGTTGCATTGGTAGCGCCATGTCGGCAAACCAATCCAGATCGACCCGAAACCCCAATTCTTGTTCTCCACGCCGGCGGCCTTTTTTTTTCTTTTTTCTTTTTCCTTTTTAATGACCATCTTATCTTGCTGCATCAGTAGCGCCACGTCGGCGAACCAATCCTGATCGACCATCACTATTCTTCTTCTTCACTTCTGGTTTTGGTCAACTTGGTCATCAAAAACCATCATTTCAACCAAACCCAAAATCCAAATCACCATTTTGACCAAGACCCAAAAACCTCAGGGTCTGAAAAAATGGTAGTTTGCAGTGAAAAGTTTCCAAATTGAGGCTTGATATGGAGAGAGAAAGTGAGATTTGAGTGGGAGAGAGAGAAGTAGGCTATGAAAACAAGAGGGGAGTGGTTTAAAGGCGAATTTCGGAGCTGATTGGGATCTGCTTGTGTTTGGGAGATGGCGTTGGCAACGATGGAGGCGAGGGCGGATCCCAACAGAGGGAGATGGCTTCAGAGAAGGTGAAGAAGTGATCGATCAGCTTCTAGCCTTTTGTTTTTGCTTGATGTCCATCTTTGCACAGCCAAGCTAGGTCTTTGCTGGGTTTTGTTTCAATTTGGAGAGAGAAACAGATGGGTTGTGGAGTTTGATCGTAATGGGATTGGTGGGTTGAGGAAGGAGAAAGTAGGCAAAATGAAAAGAAAAAAAAAGGAACAAGAAAAAAAGAAGAAAAAGAAATAACATAGGGGTATATTTGACATTTCACCTAAGGTCAACTCCTAATTTGATGCGAAAGGGACCAATCAGACCGAAATTTTGACGTTAGAGGCTTTTCAGATTAATTGAGAATGTCATGGACTGAAACGAAAAAATGGTCATAGTATGAGGACTAAACATAATTTAATTCTAAAACTAATGTTAATAAATAGTTGATTTTACAATCCAGGCGCACAATTTTGCAGGAAGTAGCAAACAAGAAAATAGGTTGCCTAACTTGCCTTCTTACCTTCAATTCTCACATTTTTGTGGCCTGACAAGGCCAAAAGCCCAAAAAGGAAAGCAAAATCAAAACAAAATAACAATAACTGTAGCAACCGTAGGCCTTACAAGGCCATAAGGACAGCTTCAACATTTATGACCTGATATTTTGAGAATACAGTTGCACAAAAAATCTGTGTCGTCCGACTACTCTCAGAAAAGTCTTTGCAACTAAAAAGTGGATATAGCTTTCACTACAACGATACAAAGGTGACATTTTTACATCACATCCATAAAAATGAAGGTAAATAACAAACGGTCACTAGCTCTGGGTGGCTTTTGGTAGCTAATAACACCAACAACTGCAACTGTTGTAGTCTCTTATTCTTTCTTTTTTATGGCAACATTTGCTCTTTTAGGAGAATATCCAGACAAGCAGGGCATCGTTTGTAAGTCGGCCATCAAACAAAGTTCATCCTGTCTGGTATTTTGATGCCTGCTCTCTTTACAATATCTGCCGAAGCTTGCTTTGCCATTGAAATAACGTGTTCCTGCCCAGGCACAATTCGCACCAGTAAGTAAACCGTGAACTCTTGAGCGGACGAGGCAGACATTAGTTGTAATTAATATACGGCATTGGCATAGAAAAATTTGCGGAGCAATTCATGGAAAATGGAACAACAGAGCAGAGCACATCCACGGTAATCTACAGTATGAGAGAATACCTCATCCACATTCAGAATCTTCTTATCCTGCATAATCCACTTGCCATTGCACATTACAGAGACGATATTTTCAGTTCGCATAGAATACACAAGGCTCGAAATGCTGCATATTCAGAAAAGCAAGAGAACCGACATACAGAAATCGCACATCTATATTAGATTGGAAATATTCCAACTGATTGAACAGCCAAAAGTATTAGCTAGTAAAGTATAATCTTCACTAATGACCGTAAAATGTAAAGCATCGAAAGTCCCAAGTCCTTAGGATAGTAGACATACAAAATTTATCCAACAAAAACTAACAGCAAGCAACTTGGATAAGAAATCTAACAAGCCAACTAGACTATAGTTCTTCATATACGAATTTTGAGGATAATTTTTTTTTAAAACTTGACATTAATGAATAAAAGTACTGCATATGATCCTGTTGGGGACGGTTTCTTACCAGTCATGGAGAGGAATCATTGTCCAAGTGGAAGGATTGATAACGACCAGGTCAGCCTACCACATCATGGAAGAAACAAGCTGATAAGCATGCATAATAATTTTTTTGGATAATAGGCCGGAGATAACAAAATAAAGTAGAACTTTTAACAACAAAAGAGATGAAGCAGAAAATGAGAGGAAATAATCTCAGCCAAAAAGTTGAAACCTTTTTCCCAACTTCAAGGGACCCTATTTCATTATCCCAGAGTACAGATTTTGCACCATTTATAGTCGCCATCTTGAGAACTGTTTCAGAAGGAAGAGCAGTAGGATCAGTGGTTCCATTCTTGTAAACTTCCCGTCCTTTGTTAATCAGAGAGGCCAGGTACATCTCATCAACTGCGAGGAAGTAAATCGACGCATGAATTTCCATTCCGCAAACCAAAATATGAAAAATAGTATGCGCTGGAAAACCAGGAATTTGAACCTAAGCTCATTCTATTATTTGATGGGGCCCCATCTGTTCCCAAGGAGACACAGATTCCAGCACCAATCATCTCTCTAATAGGAGCAAATCCAAGCATTCGCATTGCAGCAGCAGGGCAGTGAGATACTTTTACCTCAGCCCTTGAAAGACAATCAATCTGAAGATCCAGTTAAAACAGACAATCAATCTGAACAAATATTTTCCATACCAAAAAAAACAAGAAAACAGTTAAAATATATGAATAATCAGAAAAAACCAAACCAGTTATTTTTGAACAAGTAATGACATAAAATACAAAATGTCCGCAGGCTTGAAAGCTATGATATTGTTTAGTCATGAACACACAGCTTCATCCTACTTTTACGTTTTTATAAATGATAGTACAAGCAAGAACAACCCTGCAAGATTTACATATATTCAATGAATTCACAATGAACTAGAATAAGCAGTTCACCTCAGAATCGTTGACCCAAACAGTATGAGCTGCTAGCAAATTGTTATGGAGAAAATCTATCTGCTCCAAGTGTGTGACTGTTCCATGGTTAACTTTTCGTGTATCTGTCACAAACTGATTCTCATATGCTATCTCTGCAACATGCTAAAGATTGAAAAGCTGACAAGTTACTTACTAACTTAAAGTCCATAAACAAGACTGATTGGTAGAAAAGTTGAGAATACAGACAGATGAGTACCATGTGGATTCCAGTTTCGAGTTTTTTGGCAATGTCCCTTGTTGCAAGTAGTAAACCATCAGTTGCATTCATGATCTGCCTAATTCCTAACCACACTCTGATGCGCCCATCACCTGTATTATGGTGCTTCTTGTAAAGCTCTTTCTGAGACTGCCCTTAAAAAGTGTGAAAACATGAGGACACTACATTCAGCGCAAACAAAACAAGCCAAAACCAAGTACATTAGCTCAAGAAGTCAAGTTGAAGAAGCATATGCTCAACCTGAATACAATCATCAGTACTCCTAGCAGCCCAAGTTGTGGGCAGGCCGTCGCCAGAGTCCATGATGGACTCGGCTAAACATGCCCGTATACCCAGTAACTCAACCGCCCTCGCCATTCCTGACACATGTTGCCCTCCTGCTTCAGCAAAGCAAGTTACCTAATTCAATCAGAGCAATCAACTGTAACATACAGCATTGTAGTTTGCACTAGTCACCAAATTTGCTTTACTAAAAATACACATGATGTTTATGTGTGACAGTGTGTGTATGCTTCCCAAATCCGAATAAATGAAATACTGTCGATTCGTTAAACAGATTTGGTGAAGGTAGCAATGACTTTATAGTAAAACCAAACTTCAAAGTTTGAGAAAACAAAAAACTTACACCAGAGTGAATGAGCTCAATTCCACAAAGCAGAGTAGAAATGTATGAATCTTCCTCAGTCATGTTGGATTCGTAAGGCCAAATCCGTTCGTGCAGCCACGTCATCAAATCGACGTCATCGGCTATCCCCCTCGCTAGTTGTTGAGATGTGTGTACGTGTGTGTTGATGAATCCTATATATGTTTTCCACATTTTCACTTATTTTTATTTTATTTTCCGAACATTAAAAATAAAAGTTGAATCGCAGAAAAAAAAAAAAATACCAGGAATTGTAACCAAAAAAAAAAAAATATATATATATATATATATATACCAGGAAGTATGATTTGGCCGTTGAGATCGAGAAGCTGATGGGCTTGAGCAGAGAACTGGTGAAGAATAGCCGACGATTGACCAACGGCTCTGACAGAGTCATGCTCGATGACGACGGCGCCGTTGCGGAAGACCCGGCCGTCGGGGTCCACGGTGACGATGACGGCGTTGTGAAGTATAGTCACCGTTGAGTTGGTCTGACGATCTGCCATCGCTTTCTGAAACTGTATGGTCCTTCTTCAACTCGTCGATAATTGAGACGCTTGGGTATGAAGTCTACGGACTGTTGCAAAAGGTCAGAGTAAACTTAAAGTGAAAACAACACTATTTTAAATCCTTTGAATCCGAGCAGAATCTGAAACTAGCACTTTTTCTTCGCGATAGAGAGATTGGATAAGATGTGTACTTTGAATCCGAGCAGAATCTGAAAGTAGCACTTTTTCTTCGTGATAAAGAGATCGGATAAGATGTGTCCTCTTAATTCTACGCTGCTCCGGAGTATTGAAACGTTTGTTTGCTCTTTTTTTTAGTGAGACTATTACTTATTTTGTCCTGGAGAATGCCGATCAAATTTTCTTGTGTTTTGATCCCTGTTATTTGTGTGATTGTAACCTCGATCTATAAGTTTGTGTTCTCTTTTATGTTTCAGCCAGGAATGGTTGCTGGCTGTCTACAATGTCTAAATACACAATAGTTTGTGGCTTTGTCCCTTTCCTGCTGGGCTCCCCTCACTACTGGTTGGGCCGGGTTCCATCATCATGTTTCGTAGATTCTTCCATCAAAGGAGTACACGCGGAAGGTTAAATTTCGATTAGGGTTTGCGACGTTTGCATTTTTGTTTCATTAGTCAATTTTTTATAACGATGAGCCTAAGGTCAAAATTAATTTTCATTTTGTGTGGTCATGACCATTTCAAGCGGCCTAATTATGTTAATCTCATTGCTCTTGAGGTTGCCTACCGTATGAGATAATAAATGCTGGCTTCTTTAACAAATTAACTTTACATGCGATTGTTCATTATCTATATTTATTAGAATAACGTTCGAATAAGTGAAAATCGGAAATAACGATTTAATGGAGAAGTTCTTTTCGTACCTCCTTGAATTTCAACACTTGAATCTCAACTACTCTTCTAGGAATGAATTTGACATTCTATCCTCTCCGGCTGTAATAGTTAGACCTATCATGTGCACTAGTTTGTATCTTTAAATTATTGAAAGTTTGATACATTATGAAGTATAATTGTATAAATTTAGATACAAAGTATACTTGAACATTCAAGTATAATTTGTAACTTATAAAATAACTATTATTTCTCATACTTATAAAATAACTATTATTTCTCATAGCTCTACGCCCTAGCTCAACCCATTGGCTCCTTTCTGGTTTCTTCTTTGATCGTGAACAAAAGCCGAGCAGCATCGTGAAGGATATCATGTATTGGGGCAAGCTAGGATGGTGTTGATCTCTGAAAAATTACCGCCGTGGACAGGACTGAAGGGAGTATTGGCTTGTACCAGGGGTGAGCGCTGAACAGGGAGAAGAAGAAGAAAAAAAAGTTGGGTTCGTATTTTAACGACAGATGCAGCGACAATGCTATACCCACTAAGGTCTTGGATGCACCTTTCCCCCATGATAATGGGCTCCGTCGTGCGCCCCTTGGACGGAGGACGGGAAGAGTGACACCTGCGGCGAACCAAATGAGAAAAAGAGGAGTGGTAGTCGATCCGATAGGGTTGGTAAAACTAGTTAGCTAACGTGATTAAATTCATAAATAATAATTCAGTTAAGGTTAGAGAGAACGATAGGAACGGTTGGGTTGTTGTTTATGAAGTTAGGGTTTATATGGTGCCTTTTATATTGTAAAATTGTAGTCATTAAAGTAAAGTAGTAAATGTATATATTTGTGATAAATATATGTATATATTATTGGGGCAGGTTTGGGATGAGGATCACAATACTATCCCCGCCCTATTCCAAATCTTAGATAGCGGGGATTAGCAATCTCCATCATCATTCCCCATTTGTCCCCAAATCCTTCCCCCATTAGCGGCGGGTATCCAATGGAGCTCCACCCCGCTGGAGATTTTTGTCATCCCTAGTCGTACAAGGCATCAAAATGTCAATGCTGATCTAGAATTCTGGATGCAAACGAATACAAGATATAACTAGTGTAATTTCTCTATTTGGGTTACAAAGTTACAATATAGTAGTCAATATTTGAAATCTATGGCAATTCCGGCCTGCTAAAAACAATGGCATTATTTATTCAAAAAAAAAAAACAATGGCATTATTGAAATCTAGTTTCATTAAATAATCTAGTACCAAATTTAAGACTTGAAGACTCCAAGTTTATTCTATCACAACCAAACAAAACTAGAAGAAGATGATGAAAAGGAAATAAAGAAAACCCTAATGTCAACTTTGATGAATGGCATGCGGTGGTAGTGACATAAGAAAAACTAGATTGCAGTACACACGTATATGCCTTCAAGATTGGTATGAATCAGTCGGTTGCTATATATAATTGCTGATTAAAAATTAAGAAGAGAAGTTTATGACAAGTTTATAAACTATATAGAACGACAGCAAGCATGTTAAACAACTTTTAATTTGTGGATTGGATCGATCGCCAGACTTGTATATTAAATCGAAGTCTGTTGGAGAAGATTCTTCATTTTAGGTTTTATAATTCAAATGGCCTGCCATCCCCTCTCATGCATTTACCGTTTCCTTCACGTACGTGCCCGAGAAGAAAATACGAACATGGCATCATCACGATTTGATTGAAGAAGTAAACGGGAAAGTGTTGTGATTAAAATACTTGGTTCTGCTTTTATCCTGCACAAGTTCACAACAATTAAAATGGTCACCAGTGCCGGCTAGCCGTCAACGGTTTCTCCAACCCGCACCAGAACATCGTTAACCCTATAGCTCCTTCCAGTTACTAGCCTCTCATACTGCACATGGTTTAGTATTAATTTATATAAATTAGAGGTCAGATCCATATAACCTCCTACTCTAATTGCTTTCAGTCGCTATGTGAGGTAATTTAATTGTCCAAACCATTCATTGCTTATGTATAACCAATGTCATCCACTGAATATTTTTGACCGCATTGCTATTTCAATGATCCAATTGCAAAGTTAAAAACCTTTACGTCTTGTATATCAACCAACAGTGGTAAACTCAGCTAGTAATTAAAAGAAAATAATGAAATGTAAGAATGTAACTATACTCAGGTGCAGTGGCGAAGCCAAAAATTTAGTTAAAAGAGGTCAAACTTACATAGCTAGTCGATTAAGTGAAAAAAATAAAAATAATAACCGACTCGATTTAAAATACTCTTTACTAATCTACAAATAATCACCTAATACAGTTTTTTTTTATCTCCAAATTATTTTCCTATGATGACAAAAAACAAAAAGAAATTTGTACATAAGGATGAGATAAACAAATCAAGGAGAGGAATAGATATACAAAAAGAAACACATTTGTTTGTAAGAATAAGGTGTCATAAGCTAGTTAAAAGTAACTATTTTGTTACTTTAGAAGGAGCAAATTGAGTCAAGTAGCTCATATTTTTCTTACATAAAAGCAAACACTTTAGGCAAAATGGAGTTCATCAAGATGGTGAGCAGGGTCAATTGACCCTTCTGATGTCCATGTAGCTACGCCCTTGCTCAGGTGAGTCACGTACGCCACCTAATCACCTATAAATCTATCTACCCAGGAGCCAGTAATCTTAATTAATCAGTAAATCCAACATACGTAATTAGGTGGGCAGCTAGTTTATGTTAATTAAAGAGACATTATTTCTATCCTAGCCTGATGTTAGTTTTAATCGTTTGTAATTTAGCAATTAAGAAGTCAATTAACGTAGCATTCAACATTTCAAACCCACCCGACAATTACTTGCTGTAGGCTCATAGCTCTACGTCCTCAACTCATCATCTTATCTGTTGCTATTTCAAATCACAAGAGACGCATATGATTATGAGAACCCTAGATCTCAAATTTATCATGAAATGGTGCCTATAGTGCTACAAATCATCTCATAATATGGTGGTTAAACTATACTGCAGAAAAGATACCGTAGAGCAGTATCTTTTCCGCAGTAGAGAGATTGATCATGCTGAATAAAAAATACCTCGATCAATGCCAAGATGATATTGTCGTCTCACATACCTCATCTTTGTTCTTATATATAACCTAAAAAATCTCATCATGATTTTGAGAACTCGATCTTATAATGAAGTTAAGGGTCCTTGATCCAAAGCACTAAAATTAACCAAATAACACTTTTGCTCTTGACTTAATTAAGTAATTACATGTGCCCTCTCTCTCTCTCTGGATGCTGCTTTTCTTTGGGCATTGAAGGCGAGGTTTTCAGATAAGTCTGATGGGTGGCGGTCGGTGACCGGAATCCGGCGAAGTCTCGTATGACTTCTCTCTCTCTCTCTCTCTCTCTATATATATATATATATATATATATATAACAAAGGGGTGAGGGTAAAATAGTCTAAAAAAAATTTTAATTGGATATTAGGGATGACCTTATAAGAGTTTTTATGGGTAATGATGAATTAAAAATACTTAATGAGGTAAGTGAAAAAAAAATCCCCAAAATTAGGGTAAATAGACAAAAACTCTTAAGTTGGGGTTAACCAAAGTTACAAAAGAAAACAAACATTCAATTAACTATAATTAAGAGCTATAATAATACAACGATAGCTTGGATCTTTGTCCTGCCTAGTGTTTATCCTCTCCCATTATCCCATCCTAATTTAACAAGGCTATTGCAGGACTAAAGACAACTTAAATCCCACAGATCATGTACATAAACCAAACAGATACACATACTCAACCCAAGCTTGAGCATACATACACATGATGACAGATTCATAGACTATATATACACAATTAGCTAGAACTGATTAATGGCAACCATACGAGACGGGCTGAGAAGATGATAAGACCCATAACGCTTAGCAAATCCGCAACCTCGAGAAATCTTCTGATCATCACCACCGCAATCCTCCATTTCCAGCAGCACCTTGTAGAAAACTTCAACGTGACAAGGAAGCACGAGAGGACCTTTACTATAGTAACCGAATTCGGACTCGGCTTCTTCAAGCAGCAACTTGAAGAGAGGATGGTTTGCGTACTCGGTTTTCACCACAAACCTTTGCTTGTCAGGTCCCACGTAGACAGAGAAGCAGCCTTCTGGTGCCACCTGGCGGCGGTGATGACGACGATGTTCATCATCCGTCGTGTACAGGTCGATGTGAGGACAGGATTTGCTCTTCTTTGTAAGAGCAGGCACGGCCGCAGACGAAGTAGTATTGCTAGTACTACTACTCTTGCGGCCGATGGATTTGCATCGCTCCCATGTTTTGGTGATCAAGCCCTTCTTACCTTTCTCTTTCATTACTTACAATGAATAATCACTACAAAAAAAAAAAAAAAAGAAGAAGAAGAAGAAGATGTATATGGAAGTTAGGCTCAGAAACCACACACAACACCACCCTTCATACTTTTATTATGAATAAAGTAGAGGCTTAATTCAAGGATCAGATCGATCGTCTGGGCGCTAACCCCTGTCATAGACCAAATAAACCATGACTTTCACCCTGGGCATCATTGTATTACTCATACTTTCTGAACAAGCAAATAAATTATGCAGAAAAAGACTAGCTCCCGGAAAATTAGAATGGGGAATTTATGAATAAGAGGTGGACTGGTGGAGTAGGTGTTTTCGGAGATGTGTAATGAAGAATGGTGGTAGGAGGAGGATAAAAAGGAAGAGGGAATTGGGTAAAAGCCTCACGAGATAAGCTCTAGCTCTGTGAAGCCGTAGCTTGCTTTGCGTCTTTGCTGGGCAAACTCTCAGCATGGGAAGGAGGTATATATAAAGCCCACATGTACCATATTTTATTCTTAAATTGATCGACCCCTCCACTTGTCTCTACGCTTTAGTGATGCGCCCACTTGTCAAAGCCAGAGAGCTGCCTATTTAACTATGTTTCCCTCTACAATTTCTAACCTAGTTTTGGGTCAACCCTGGCCTATTTTACTTCCTTAGGTTTTACGTGAACTTTTATAGCAAAAAAGAGGTTCTGGTGAAGAATTTACTGCGTGAGAGGCTTTATCGCATTTACACAATCACAGACCAGCATCAACGTACTCATCGTTCCACTGTCTTCGCTGGAGTTGGTTCGTTAGACTGATCCAGCAAGAAAGAGAAAGGGTCTGAGCTAGGGATATACGAGCGATAATTAGAAAAGGTGAAACGTAAGGATGAATGAAATTCTTATGCAAAAATAAAAAGTAGGTAAAAAAAACATCACAAATTCGCAATCTTCAGTCCGAATATTGACTGAGTGGTGTGTATTACTAACTTGCTAATGTAACTGAGGTGACTTGTTATCTCACTCCCGATAAAAAAAAAAATTCACAATCAATACAAATAGTGAAACAAAGGGAGGAATGAATCTTTACATTTTATAACCTCAAAGTGTTATTTATTGTGAGTGAAAGTTAAATTTATCGCAAAATTAAAATTTACCGAAATGTAATTAACCCTTAATATTTGTGTGGTTGGTAAATTTTTACATAATTTTGAACAACATGAATGAGAAAGATCGATAAGAAGTTTAAAAAAAATTTGTGGTCAATGGGCTCACGTTTGTTGACAAAATAATCAGATCCATGTGACAGACCTAAGGCCGCCACTTTAACGTACGCTACTTAACGAAAAAGCATGCATGTGTCCGATCATATTAAAAAAATCGAAACAATTGAGTTGTTAATATTGAAAAGTAAATTGTGGAAATGTAATATGCATGGTTTGAGATAGGCGTCAATAAAATGGAACATATTTTATAGATAATTTTGAATGCAATAATCAAAACCCAAAGCTATAGGCCTATAGCTATGTCATACTGTTGAAATTAGGCAGCCATCATAAATACAAACAGATCATTTTCAACTAAGATCAAGTTACCCTGTCAATTTCCATGGTCTTCAATTTCAACGGCCAAGTAGCCAAATTGACATATATCCTCCTCCAGCTAATGAAATTTTAGGAAATAAAGAAAATATCGTGGGTTTCAAATCATGCTAGCAATCAACTAATCACCATTCGCCCCAAGTAAATCCGATCTATATAATAGTACCTCTCATTATTGATTTTGTTGAAAGTTGAAACCAGCAGACAGATCGACAATTACATTTGGGTTCAGCCTATAGTACGTAGTGCATGCATGTGACGGCTCGGAAATTAGTCTTCGTTATAGAAGCAGAAAACGAAAACCTGTAATCCAAGATCCCTAGCCAATCCCGTTCGATCTGTATTTCACGTGAAAACTACGTATACAAACCTAGTAGTATAGCATGGTTAACTCACCAACAGTCTGTACGTTAGCTTCAGTACATATGTATACCACATATGTATACCATTAGTTAATCAACAGATATATCTAGAAGCAATGATTCAATTTAATCTGTAACCTCATTAAAATCATCAAGGACAAAGTACTTGTTCCAAGTCCATGATTCGTGACGGAACCGCTTATGTGCAGAAGATGCTAGTTGTTTTCTTCATATATATATATATATATATATA
>BDJD01006728.1:50898-63301 GCA_002564525.1 Rosa multiflora
TCAAACTTGGTGCTCCTCTCGTTGCCTCATTAAAAAATTTGCCAAGTAACAAAAACCCAGTGGGACAAAAATAACCTCAATCGAAGGGGAAAAAGAGCACAACACACCCTTCATGTTTCGAGACCATACGTGTAGACATCTCCCCCTGACGTCTGCATCTCCCCCTGATGACTACTGTCATGAGAGTTCAAATAACTTTCGCAAACGATGCTACCAACATGTTTCTCGAAAGTGAAATTTAGGCAATGACTTAATGAGCAAGTCTAACACACTGTCCTCATATCGAACCTAGTTTACTTTGATCTTGAGGAGAGTCTGTTGTTGCTGATTATGCTTGGTGTTGTCGCTTTTGATGTAGCCTTGCTTCATTTGTTCAAAATAAGTAACATTATCCTAAATGCTCGTAGGCTTATCTGTGGTAAACTTCAAACCACAATTGTTCGAATATGCGTAATTATGGATCCAATCCATAAACATTCACAACCACTTTGATAGTCTACACATGGTTTGAAGATATAGCGACTAGGGTTTGTTCTGTAGACCTCCAAGATATCATGATCTTTACCCATAGTGAACACTTAACCAATTTGGGAATGAACTTTGTATGGGTTAGAGAGATACCAAATGTTAGTAAAACCTTCCAAAACACATGTCGTGTTGGGATGGGGATAGAGGACGCAGGCCAGTGGTGGCGGCATTCTTGGTGTGTGATGAGTCTGAATCCATCATCTCTCTGTAGGTATAAAACAAGCCCATATCAATCATACATCTCAAGTACCGAAAGATATCTTTTACACCAATCCAATGGCGTCGCATTGGCGCAAAGCTAAATTTAGCTAACAAGTTCACTACAAATGAGATGTTCGGTCTTGCGCATTGAGCTAAGTACAATAATGCGCCTATTGTACTTAAGCATGACACTTTTGCCTTTAGCATGTCTTCGTCATCATCCTTTGGACGAAGGGGATCATTTTCAAGATCAAGACTATGGATGGTCATGGAGGTGCTTGAAGGCTTGACCTTATCAAAATGCTTAAGCATCTATCAACACGATACTTAAGTTCCAAACTGAGATATAATTGTGTTCTCCCAAAATCGTTCATCTCAAAATCGGATTTCAAGTGTTCATCGGTTTCCCTTAACCCTTTAAGGGCGTCCAATAAAGATCATGTCCAACATGAACCGCGATAGAATCCGAAACTTGTTATGGAAATGCTTGGGCATATCCCTTCTTAATCAAGTAGTCACTTTAGTGAGCGTTTCAACCTTGTTATAAAGGCACTCTGTGGTCTAGAGCTACTTGACTTGAGTAAATGAAGTTCACCATGAACCTTCATGTATATTCCGTATCTAGATCCCCATTGAGATACGTAGTGACCACATTTGTAAGTGTTATATTCAGTTATTCGGAAACCACCAAACTGACAGTGCAGTGGGTGCAATGACATTCATTACGAGAGAATATGTCTCATCATAGTAGATTCCAAACCGTTGTGTGAGAAGCCTAGTACCATAAGGCGAGATTACCATCTCTTTTTCTCAACACACTTTCTAATGAAGACCCATTAGTCAATAGGTTTTATGTCAGGAGGTGTTAGCATCACTGGCTCAAAAATCTTCCTCTTCGTTAGAGAATCAAATCCAACTTAACCTAGATCGCATATTTCCATTTAGGCCAATTTTCTCTACGTTGGCATTCATTCATTAACGGTGCGTGGTTCGATATCATCAGACTCAACAAACTCATGCGCAATGAAATGAGCAATTTCATCATCAATTATGATGGAGTTTCTATCCCACGTCTCATGTACACTAGTGCAATTTTCATAGAGCTCTATATTCTAAAGAATAAGTTCTAATGTTGAGGCGTCCCCTAATGATAACCATAATCCAGAAGATTCTTATGAGACGGATTTTGAGTATTGATGATCAAAAGATTGGAATGTGCCAAAGTATCATTCGAACCCACGGGCTTCTCACGCATCCTAGTTGGGGCCATGGCCTATAACACCAGAGTGTCACTCTCTTTGACGTTGGAGCCATGCCTACCTCCGTATAGGGTGGCGCTACGTCCTCTCGTAGGGACTTCCTTCCTTGCAAGCATGTTTGCAGCAAATATGTGTGATCTCGTCATTTTAGTGGGGATCGAGATGAGACATAGTATGGACAGACTATGACAATTCTTGTCGTTACTGCAGAACATTCGTGTTCTTATCTTCCCCTAACAATGGGAAGACTGTCTCATCAAATTGATAATCCGCAAGACATGCGGTAAAGAGATCGCCTAGCAAGGGCATTAAGTGACGGACGATTGTTGGAGTCTCAAATCCAACTGAGTTGCCCATTTGTCTGTAAGAACCCATCATAGTGCGTTGTGGCAGCGCAATTGGCTCACTCAAATGTGAGTAAATACGAGATGGTGCCCAGTCACTAGCTATAATGCAGAGGTGGATTGAGTGGAGGGGGGTCATAGATGAATTAACATAGCTGTATGTGATATTGCATCACTCCAAGCGAATATAGGGAGA
This sequence comes from Rosa multiflora, assembly GCA_002564525.1. Lineage (NCBI taxonomy): Eukaryota > Viridiplantae > Streptophyta > Magnoliopsida > Rosales > Rosaceae > Rosa > Rosa multiflora. The sequence goes on from BDJD01006728.1 coordinate 53,427, forward strand.
TTGGTGCGCATTACCAATATCTAGGCTACCATCGTAGTTGTTTACCGCGAAACCATTTGGGTGTGTACATGGGAATATGATGTCCAACATCAGTCCCAGTAATATGAAATAACCATCGAAAGTCTTCGATGTAAACTTTCCAACAATGTCAAATCTAATTGACTGAATAGGATGATCCCGGGAGTGAGCCCGTTATCTTATGATATGTGTTAGGAGTGTAGTATAAGCAGCATTTACAGGTGGACAATGGCACAACACATGACCAGCGTGTTTCCATGTCAACCAACATCATGAGATATTTAAACGTCTGCAGGTTGGTTGAATCAGTCCACAGAATCCATGCCCCATGGATTCTATGTAAGAACAGAATGAGTATTTTCATATCCTTTGCATAGGATGGTCTCAGTCCTAATTTCCCTAGGGAATAGGCTTTGTAAACAAGCCAGAGGTTTTAGAAGCAACCAATGAGGATTTTGGTTGGGCCTGAGAGTCTGAAACGTTATTTGAAGCAAAGTCGGTGATTGCAGCATCACCTAGGGCGCCATCACCATGATGGACGCCACCCATGGCGTCATGGATAGGGATTGTGCCAACTCTAAGCTAGTGGTGGACGGCAGTGGTCACACTTAGTCATAGATTGTGCCAGCCCTAAGCTGGTGGTGGCGGTCACACTTAGTCCAGGAATCAACTTTTGATTCATGCTTCATTTTGCTCAAGAGAAAGGATGTCCATGTGAAGTCTTTAGTGGACGGATCATCATATCATGACTAGGATGATTTATCCTGTCGTGACAAAACCAATATGTGTCTAAATCCAAGAGATCTTTTCTTATAACTTTATTGGATTTAATAGCTCGAATAGTGAAATAGAGTCCACTAGAGAGACACATAAACTTCTCTAAGATGCGCCTTTATTCGCAATCGTTAGAGGTATTGCAAAGGAACTCATTTTCGTTCTCTACATGCGATTTTGCATGGAATCCATTGGCTATTCATAGGGTACAATTTGCCCTAGGAGCGTGGAGAGTTTCTATGACAGTAATCAAGGTGCCATTTAGCAAGGCGAACGTAGGCAATTCCATGTGCTTGAATTAATACTGATGGCCTAGCCATCATAGTCACAAAGTAATATGCTCATAATCAAAATGGAGTCATAATGAAAAGAACTCAAAATTTTATTCATAAGCCAACGGAGTACATCATTGCCTCTTAACCATTAGGAGAATCTAATCCAAATGCTAGCTAATGCAAAACAAAGGTAGTCGTTTGACTTCTTTCAATAGCTTAAAAATAAATATGACTAGGTGAGCAGAGAGATGTCGGTGGAGCAAAACTCACTTAAATACCACTTATCTCAAAACCTTCCTAAACATCATACTCATTTTGGATGAGCCTATGTGAAGAAAAACTAAACCAATGACATTTACTACAATGTATATGGCAATTGCCTATTACATATCTTGGAAAAATAAAGACTTAAACATGATTAGCGATCTAATGATCCCAGCCAAATTTATAGTCTTCAACCCTTTACTTTAGATCATCTTCTTGATCTTCTTGTTCCACATAGTGAGCTTCTCTTGCTTCACAATATGCTTTGTAGGCAGTGACAATTTCTTCACGAGCTCTACAAATGTGTGCACAATGACCGGATACTCCACATTGAGAACATGCATCTCTTTGCTCAGACTCCATTGATTGAAGCGCTTTGAAAGCGTCATTTAGATGGCTCTTAGTGTTGGTGGCGCCGCCAACATGGCCAGAGGCATTGCCTCCCTCTCTCTTTGCACGTTGACCTCTTTGGTTCCATGTTCTCCTATTTTAGAGGTTACCTTCCCAAGTAGAGTTATTATATGGACCAGAACGTCCAGAAGTATCCCTAAGATTAGGGTTTAGCTCTTGGTGCCCTCTCTTAGGGGCGCAACTATAATTGGATTATGGAATAAGCTATGTTTCCACGGATCTCGAATTATTGTTCTTCACAAGGATGTTGTCACGCTTTTCAGCGACATTCATAGCTCTAATGAGCTCATGAAACCTTGTGATCCATCCCGCAGTAACATCGATTCAATAGTTCTTAGTAACCATCAATGCAGAGACGGGGAAGGTAGAGAGAGTCTTCTCAATCAACATCGCATCTGTGATCTCTTTACCACAGAATTCCATTAAGGATTTAATGCGAAGTGCTTCCGAGTTATAGTTAATAACTGACTTGAAATCATAGAAGCAGAGGCTATGCCATCTCACTTCTAGGTCAGGAAGCAGGGAGCCACGGACGTTACCAAATCTTTCTTCGAGTGAGACCCACAACCTTCTTGGGTATTCTTCATTCATACACTCGTACTGGAGTGAATCATCCATATGACGAGTCATTAGAATGATGGCTTTCGCCTTATTTGCCTCTAAGACTACTCTATTTACTTCCAAAACTTGAGCTTGCTCAACAGTTAGCATGTCCTGGCTAGACTCGAGAATAGTATCCAGGATTCCATCAGCCTTGAGATGCTAGCGAACATCATGAACCCTCCTGTGATATCCAGAGTCAGTTGTTCGCAATGGAGCAATTTGTTCAGGTTACTCATCCTGAAAGAGAACAAGAAAAATGGTTAGTTTAGGAGTCGAAAAAGCTACTAAGAAAACATATAAATTTCTGAGCTTAATCGCTTCCAAAAAATTAGGAATTTCTGAGCGTAATTGCTTCCAAAAAATTCAATTCCAAGAGGTATTGGATTAGATCGGAACAATGACTTAAGTGGTCAATCATAAATTCTCTATAAACTCTAAGTTTGGAGATCTCAACAACAAGCTCCAAGCTTGGAGTGAGCACGAACCCCCACAGTTCGGCTTAATTAGGTCTCCCTTATGATGAAGAAAGGGGGGTAGAAGAAAGTGGTTTGCAAGTCCCCGAGAAAAAAGAAGAGAAAGTTAATTAAAAAATGGGCACTTTTAGTAAAAAATACCTTGAAATAGGTCGCCGGAAAATTTGGCAAGAAAAAGTGGACTGAAATTGGTTAGAAAAGTACCCGGAAAAAGGCTGGAAAAGTCACTGGCGATGACCTGTCGCCGGTGCTGACGTGGCATTGGATCTGCTGATGTGGCAGTGGGCCTGCTTCTGGGCTTCTTTGGGCTAGGCTACTTCTTCTTTCTTTCTGAGCCAAGCTTTTTTTTTTTTTTTTTCTCTCTGTCGGTTCAAGGTGCAGAACAGTCAGGTGGATGGTTCATATACTTTTAGGTCGGTTTAGGGGAAAATTTTTCCTGTTCCCGGATCTTGGGATTGAGGTGCTACTGCTGGCAAAATTTGGTAGCAATTGGAGGTCCGGAAGGTGGTGAACCTGTGGAATATTTGTTGCGGGTGGTTTGGAGCTTCCGGTGGCCGGTTCAGTAGGTTTTGGGCCTGTTCTGGTGGTTCAGCCGCAGGTTCTGGATTCCTGGGGTTGAGGGCTTCAAGTTGTGTGGCGGAGGCAGAGAAGGTTTCAAGGTTTTGTATTCGGATTTAGGGTTTTAGCTATTTGTTTCAAGGTTAAGGTTTCGTGCTCATAACGTGTTTAAAGAAAACCAAAATTGGGAGAGAATTGAGTCGTGCTTTCATTGATAATAAGGGCCTTTTTATGGAGGAGTGAAATTTGCACTCCCCAAATTACATTCTACACTCCCTCTTCTTTTTTTAATAATTTCTTTTGTTCTCCTTATATTTGTTTCCCACATTACCCGCACAATCATAACTGACTCCTTCCATCTCTCCCCTCTCTTCCTCTCGGTGGAACATCTATTCCTTCTCATCATCTTCCTATTTCTCTGATTTGGCTTCTACGACTTTTGTCATTTGATCTGGAAATTACATCAATTAGATCATTATCTCTATCTTGATTTGTCTCATGATTAAACAACCAAACATCTTTTCTCTCATTTGCTCTCACAATCTAGATTTGCCTCTAAATAAAATAGATTTCGTGTTGTTTCGACTGTGATTGAAACTCAAAAATCGAAGAGAAACAACCCAGAAAACAAAAGATTTTTTATTTTATTTCGAAGAATAAAGGTTATCCTCATATCAAACATTGGGAAATCTAGAACATGCTGTTATGTCTTCTGATGATCCTGCAGTTAATGTAATTTCTCTCCCTCCCTTATTTAATCAGCCTAAGCCTAAAATTATATAGTCCAACCAAATTTTCCATATTTGTTTGCCAAACAAAGTCCAACATTAGAAAAGCAACAAAAGAGAAATTAGGTGAATCGTTATTGTGAGATTGATTGATTTTGAACATCTGTATTCATAATTTTGGCCTTGTCGCTGGGTTCTAATCTATCGAGTTACAGAGAGAGATTAGAGAGTTGGGGAAAATAAAGTGACTGGGAAGGGATATTTTTCGATTAACATCTAGACTTATCCTTTTTTTCTTCTTCAGTAATCAGATTATAATGCTGCAAGAGAATAAAAATATCATTTCTAAACTCAAAATTCCGTACAGGCCGCTTCATATTCTTCAACAAGAACGAAAGACATAATTACTGAACTATGAGTAGTTGAACAACCATAAACTCATAAACTTACAACCATGAACCATCCCATGACTGAAGAACAGCTTGAAATTCCATCTTTATTTTTTATTTTTTTATAGTTCTTCCAGCTGATAATGGCAGAGTATTGGAGCTTGTAGGCTATGTATCAGAACTAGGTGGACAGGGAAACCATCGCAAACACAAAGATTCACCCAAGGATATTTTCGGAAGACAAGAATTCATCAATCAACTAAAACTATTAAAATATTAAGGAGTGTAGTTTTCAAACAGGGTTATATAGAGGATTACAAGACATAAAATTAGAATTGTACAAGGAAAGATAATCATACAATTAATCGGATATCTATGAATATCTCCGAGAATATCTCTAATTCAAAACCCTATTACAACTAGGTCAAGTAACATGGCCAGACACATATTCTGGATTTACTTGAACACACACGCACACATACAATGAAGAGTGTGTTTCATACGGAGAGAACTTAATGAGAGGTGAAAGCCTTAAAAAGCACTATATATAAAATTTTTGCTTTACTTGACATGAATTTGATAGGGCAATTACCTTGATCCAGCCACCAAAATCTTTAGAGCCTTAAATATCAAAGATTTAATTTAAAAGCTATAATGCAATTTGATAAAGTAATATGGGGTTTACATCCAAAACTAATTGGCAATGGATGGAGTGATCCAAACCCTTATAAACCCACAGACAATGTCCCATTTTTTTCATGTGGGATGTATATACTCTCATCACGCTCCCACACGTATGGCCAATTTTCAAGCCATACACATTGACAACTTTAGGTGATGTGGAGCCCGTATGGGCGTGAGACATGCACACGTGGGATAACCTGCTCTGATACCATGATAAAGTAATCTAGCGTTCACATCCAAAACCAATTGGCAATGGATGAAGTGACTCAAACCCTTATAAACTCACAGGCAATGTCTCATTTTTCACATATGGGATGTATATATTCTCAACACAAGTTGAAATATATAATTATACAGTTGAAGTAATGAGTCGCACAAGGTCAGGGAGCAAAACCCAAGAAATCTTCTTCTCATCTGGCGGTGTCCGCCGTTAGGGTTAGCACTTGCCTCGTCGGCTTTAGGATGCTGCTGGATGGAAATGGTTGCTATTGCCTTTGGCTCTTGATATTGCAGTGTTTGGGGTTTAGACAACGAGTGGGCAGTTCTGATCGGGTTAGAAGCTCTTCTGAGTTTTAGAAGGTCGTGGGCACTAATTCATGGGGACAACGCGCGTTGGCAGGGTGGCTAGGTTCTGCTCGGCGACGACGATGAAGCTCTTTCGAGGATCTACTAGAGGCTTGGGGCGTGGGGCGCCCCTGGTTGGATTTGGGTCTGATCGAGATGTTCCTACGTCTTTTGGTGTCTTATGGATAGCAGCGTTGTGATGGTGATGATGTTTCCTTAAGATGTGGCGTTGGAGATATGCTTGCGGCGACGATGGCGTTAGAGATACACTCCTGTTGCATGCGACAGCTTTTCTGCAGAAGGGTGGAGGCTTGAACTAGGTTGGGCTAATCAAGTTTGGGCTTTGGATGTTACTTTTCTTTGGGCATTATGGGCTGATAATTAGTTAGTTTTCTTTCTTTTATTTCCCTATTTTGTTTAGGGAACCCAATGTTAGTAGCTTAGTCTATTTTTAATAATTCTCTACTTTTTAGGGAGCTATACACTTTTATGTGTTTTTAGCGAATCTTCTGGAATAGTACCGAATGAAGTAGAGGTGGTAAACAGGCCGCTAAGCACGAGCACGGCCCAAGCTCGTTAGTGGTCCGGCACGACCCAAGCACGTAAGAATAACGGGTCAGGTTGGGCCTAGGAATATTGGCCTATTGGTCCGAGCCGGTAATGCACCCTGCATGGCCCGAGCACGACATATTGTGGGTCGGCCCGTTAGAAACACAAAATTTCATTTTGTTTTTAAAAATATTAAAAAACCACAATGATGAGATTTGAATATTAGACCTCTTTATGTAAAATCTCATGACAATTCCACCAATGTTTTTTTTTTTTTTTGAAATAATGGTAATTCCATTAATAATAGCACATGCCAAGAAAACCATTACATACCCACGCTGACATATAATAATGGCCAGAACAAGGTTTCGTGGAGGAGCCACAGTGGCACATAGGATAGACAACTATAGTTGAACTTATCGCTCACTTAAAAGCGAGCCTATAAGCTATGGACAAAAACCATATCGAATAGACAACCCAAACTACACTCGTTAGGTTCCTAATACAAGGAAATTTATGTTAATTAGACAAAAATCTAAAAACATAGGTTTGGGTCAAGAGCCTAAACCCTAGCCCAAATTTAGAAGTTAATGGACTAAGGTAGAACCTCAGCCCAACAGGGCAGTCACCAAGGAGATCTTCAGGCCCAGCAACCCGATTCGGGCCCAGTCCGCCATCCTTCCCATTACCCTCGTCGTACGTCGTCTTCAGGCAGAGACCTTTCGATCCGGGTTCCCCGTCCCCACAGCTCAACGCCATCGATCGAACTCATGGAGGAACCGTCGGTGCAAGATCCAAACTGCCACGACCTGCATCACCCGTCGCCCAAGCCACGCTGCCGCAACCTACATCACAACGGACCAAACCATCCTCGATCCTAGCCTTGCAAACCACACCACCATTTATCCTGATCCATTACGCCGGCTATCCAAGAAACCCATAAGCGGGGATAGAATCCCAGCCCAGATAGCACGGCCATCATCATCTCCACCATCCCAGCTGAAAAACAACTGACAAGACCAGAGAGAATTCCCGACTGTATCCCATGGGTAGTAGTTCTCCCGTCCGGCAACAAACCCCATGACAGCGGGAGGCCATAGGCTAGATCTGACGTCCGGGCGCCGCCGGACAAGAAGAAATTTGCAACCTGAATGTTTTTAGGTTTTAGGTGAGAGAGAATGTTTTTGCGGCTAGGGTCTTCAATGCTATTTATTTTATGTTGTCAAAATAGTGAAATAAAACAATATATCCTTGTTTTGACATAAAGCATTTTTTCTAAATATTAAATATGTGTTTATTAATAAAGACTAATCTCATAATAATACAACCATAGAATGAATGAAAGAATAATATGATACTAAATCTTCATTATATTAATAAAGATTAATCTCAAAATAATATACTAAAAGCAATATATTTTGAGTTATTTTTTTCGTTCTTTCTTTCCTGTAGTGGAATATAAAAAATTATTAGAAAACTAATCTTGAAAAGCTAAGATTAAGAAATACATTGTACAACTCAATTTATTTTAATTTTCTAAATAGTTAAATAAAAATAATTTTATTTATTCAAATTAAGATTTTAAAATTGTGTTTTATAGTGGGTAGGTACGACCACGACCCATTTATTGACCCGGCACGGCCATGGCCCGACACAATATGGGCTAGGGCCATGGGCCGGACCGGGCTTAATGTTTAAGTAAATGGGCCGACACGAGTCCCGTAAGGCCGGCCCAAACACCGCACGAAGCACGATTAGGCCAGCTTAAAATGGGAGGGGTTAGGCCGGCCTTGCCCGTTTGCCACCTCTAGAAGGAAGAGACCCGCTTTTCGACGTATCTGATATGTAATGAGTAGACCTAGTACTACGTACTATTATGGGTATTAACACACCTCCTTGTCTGTCTATAAATAGCAGTGGAAGGGTATGTAATGACCATTATGGCTTAAGATGAATATTATTAATGCTCCTATGAGTTTGATGTTTTTTTTTTTAAATGACATTGAAGGAACCAATTCTAAGGTATGAATCATTGTTGGTGATGAAATATTCTAATTAAGATTTTGACATATTCTAATTAAGATTTTGACTCACCAATAAATACAGATTAGAGCGGAAGCTGACTCAGAACAATATATTGAGAAGCTTCTTTTAACTGCTAACTTTAGAGTTTGAGTGTCGGTTCGAAAAGAAGGGGGGGGGTATCTATAGAAAACTCTTTTATGCCTGAGTCAGTATTTTATTTAGTCGAGTAAAGTAGAATGAGATATCTTACTTGGCTGTCGAGCCCCCTATTTATAAGTGAATGCTTACTTGGGCGGCAAGTTGTCATCATTACTACATTTATGACTGTCATCATTACCGGACTTATGACCGTCATCATTACCGCATTTATAACTGTAATCATTTTGCAATTATTGCTGTAACCGTTTTCGCAATTATAGCTGCAATGATTTCCATACGTAAAACTGCAATTATTACCGCACTTCGTGGCTGCAATCATTATCGCTTTTATGGCCGGAATTATTGTTGTGTTTATTATGAATAGGTTATTATAATTGTATGTCTAAAATATTTGATCACTCTCACAATCATTATGTGTTTATTAACACATGCAGGTATTATGTCCCATTAATGTCAAGAATTGAATCATGAATAACTTGGAGTTATTTATTTTTTTCAACCCAAAGAGTACTCTACTTAAGTACTTAAAATAATTTTCTCAGAAAAAAAAATACTTATAATAATTTCAACAGCAAACAATGACATAGGATTTCCACCTAGCAGTCTACAATGTCCATCTCGTTCTCGGGTGTGCCATGTTCATGTGGCACATGGCAGCGTGGCGGCTGGGCTGGGCCTCCTTGTTGAAACATCTTTTGTTTTTTGTTTGTACTAGCCTCTATTTAATCTTTTTATTTGTTTTAATCACCGTTTTTGTTACCATGGAGCAGCAATCTTTCCTCTAATCTTGTTGCTATTTCAGTTTTTGATAATCTCAGGGTTGCTTGTATCATGGAGCAGCAATCCTCCTTGTTGATAGTGCAGGAGTATTTTTGATGAAATTTAAAGTTCAGAGATTGAATTGATTTTGAACCCAAATCATAAGATAGTAACCAATATTTAGCCATAATCTCAATATTGCTTGTACATACCAGCAGAATACAACATCAACCGACACATGCTCTAGTGTCGATTACCTCCTCCGAGATCTCGTACCATGGTACCGAGGTTGGGATCGACGTCACAGGAGTAATTGTCGGGACCTCCCACCTTGTTGATACCCGAGGGTGACATTCATGAGTGACCGGAGAGATGTCCTGGTCTAAGATATTACTAAATAGAAAAGACATCTCTCCCACATCAAAAATAAAGTAAAATCTACTCTCCTTGATGCCTATTTAAGGAGGCTAACCACCCTTTTTAAATACAAAGAAATTAATTCGACATCGGAGTGACACAAACCCCAATTTCTTTCTCTTGAGAAGTAGCGAGGTCGAAATCATTTAGCATCAGAGCCCATCAACTTTCCCGTGCTTCTTATCTCACCGGCATCAAGAATTTAAACAAAAACACTTTTAGTTT
>BDJD01006729.1:3527-19083 GCA_002564525.1 Rosa multiflora
CTCATTGTAAAAAGTGATTGATAATATATATATATATATATATATATCCCTGGATAATTTGGAGTTTTTTACTTATAATATCTTCTTATTTCATTTTTTTCTCTTTTCCAAGTCATGGAAAGAAAAATTGGAAAGTTGCATTTCAAATTTACTAATTTAATTAGCAAATAGCTTATGGTTAAATTATCCCTTTATAAGTTTATATTGGTGATAACAAATTTTAACCTTTTGCCGGAATAAAGTAGTTTTTTTCATTTTCAATGCGTTATGATACTTAAACACGCAAACGCAAAATATATTGTATAATTGAATTTTTCATGCATGATGATTTCTTTTAGGTACATTACATTAATGTATCATTACATTAATTTTGGTAAGTAGTTAGGCTAGTTATTCTCCTTACAGGGATACACCAACTTTTTACAATGAGCTTTAGACCGCCAAAAAATTGCATGAAGTTGGTCTATATCTCTACGAGGAGTTTTGTTTATGGATGCACTGATCGAGGCATTATTTTCTACTATTATCATAAGCTTAAATGGTTAAAATGTGTGGAGGGAAAAAAAAAAAAAAAAAAAAAATTTTGAGGGTCACTCGGTTTCTAATGAAAATGAAATCCCTCAGTTCTGAACTTGTGAAGTTGTGATAATTATTATTCCGACCATGACTGTTGGACACACGAATTTAATTAAGCTTAGTCTTACATCCTCACTTGTAATACATTTGGTTTAAAGAACTATTCTAGTCCTTGGCGTCATTTCTTTCTTTATTATGTATCATTATTCCAGGTAGAATCTACAATCCTCGCTTCAAGTAATTTACTGAATTCAATTACCGCAATTAGCTAAACTTACACTACAGGAAAACAAGCCATTTATGACGTGCAAAACACGCCGTAAATGACAATTTACGACTTGCAAATCAGGGTAAAAATGCACCTTTATAGACCACGTCGTAAAAAAGGGAATTTTTTATATGACCCAAAAACACGCCGTAAAATTTGGTACGCGCGCCGTAAATGACCCAGAAGCATGCAGTAAATTTTGGTTTAAGGCATGCTTTGCACGCCGTAAATTTAATTTTTTTAAATAAAAAATATTAATTTTCTGTTGTTCCAATGTCACCCAGAAATACTATAAATAAAAAGAATAACAAATCTGTCTAATTCTTTGCTTGTTGCAATTTCATAACAGAACACTCACTTGTATAAAAAGCTGAGCAGTATACAAACAAATGTTGTGGAAGCAATAACAAATGAAGCGTATAGCAAAACCAATACAAATAAAATGAACCTAATGTGGTAGTGTAAAGCCACTGGGGTGGATTGCCTCAACCGTTCACTGCACATTGCCACATTCCACTTCAAATACATCTGTTTCTTAAAAGAACAGCTTTAATTACTTGGATCTTCATGATAAATTCAACACTTACGGATGCCTCTTGTTTCCCCATTGAAGTTGGAGCTGGACAAATATTGAATGCCATTAATAAAGAGCTACAAAATTTACTATTTCAGTTTAACCCTGAAGTTATTTCATAGAATTTACAGAGAATGCAAAGCTCTCAATTCTATAAAAAAAAAAAAAAAAAAGATCAGGAGGAAACTATTGGTGCTCTAAAGTCAAAAAGCAAATTAACACCACGGAAAAGAATATAGAAATGGAATTGAGTTGACCATGTACCTACAAGAAAAAGAGTTATTAACGACATTTTATTGCAACACATGGAAGCGGCCGTCGTAAATTATTAAAAAAAATTGGACGGTTATTCAAACCTTGTGCGGTAAATATCGGCGCTTATAGATTTCCGACGCTTGATTTAAAAACGTCGCACAGTTGTCGTAAATAAAGGAAAACATGTTCGTTTGCGACATATTGAAGGTGGAAAAAAAAAAAAAAGGTTTATTCTTATCTCCTATCTGAGACGGTCTCACCCTCTCACGCATTAGCCGCCCACTCTCCATGAAATCTCTCGTCATTTATTTTTCGCCCACTCTCCTATCTGAGATGGTCTCACCCGCTCCCCAGATTTCTGTCTCTCTGAATGAGGTTACTTCTTTGCTCTTGTTAAGGTTTTCGAAGTTCTAATTACATGTTGAATTCATGACTATTATTTCAGAAACTAACACGCTGTCCGTCTAATTTAGGTAAACTTATTCAATTCTCTTAATAATGTTTACGGTTGTGGTTTGACAAATCTACTCACCTGGATGTATCTATGATTTCTGTTCTGCTGCTTTTCCAATTTGATTTCGACATTCACTTTGGGGTTGTCTGTATATGGATCTCCAACGGTATCCTGTTTTTTTTTTTTGTTTAATTCTTCAAATTGCATCACTTAATTTCCAATTTTGGGAATGAATTCTAGTTTTTTATGTGCAGAAATGGATATATCAGAGTCTGGGGCTAAAAACCCGTTGATGCTTTTGTCTACTTGAAGTGTATTTGGTAATTGATGCTATTTTGTTCGGTAAGATTCATCAAATTTTGCAATCTGAATTACTGGGTGATTGAATTGACTTGTGACCTTTCGTTTTCGAAAAAAATTGTCACTGCAACTAAGGTTTTAGAATACTCTGATTATCTTAATGGTATTTGAAAGGGGGTGTTAGATTTTCTATGCAGTTAAATCTTTAAGTTTTTGTTTTTATTGACATTGTCTTTGATAATTTATGGGTTTTATTTGTATATTATATGAGTTCTTTTTGAATTACATGTAGCTGAAAAAGCCATGAACTCTAGACAGGGCGAAGCTGGCCTCCATGGGTGGTGATGACCAAGGGAGATTGAAGCATTTGGAGAATGCTGAGAGTCTGTTGATACTCAATTAAATAAATAAGGTAGGAGAATCCTCAAATCCCTAGACGCCGATGCCGATGCCGACCTCGCCCTCCCAATTTCCCAAACAACTCCGACTCAAATTGGTAATCAAACCCCACTTCTATTCTCCACTTCTAGAGATGGATGAGGAGGTGAGGTGAGGGGAGGGGAGGAAACTATTGGTGCTCTAAAGTCAAAAAGCAAATTAACACCACGGAAAAGAATATAGGAATGGAATCGAGTTTACCATGTTTATATTGAACCTTGTTGTAGCTATAACAATCTTTGGTGCTAAGAACACGTAAGTCTGCAATTAGAAACATCTAACTGATCAGATTTGCTTTAAAGAGCTCAAATAGTTTGGAAAAAAAAAAAACATCAATCAAGTCTCTTCTATTGCTTGAGAAAAAGCAATTTCAAAAAGGCTCATTCACATAGATATCGAACTATTGCAATATTGCAACTAACTGATGTCATCTCACATGTCTTAGAAACCAGTTTTATCAGTTCATTTTGGTTAAACCAATGGCGGGAGCGGCGAGAACCGGAAGCTGTCGGCGTAGAGGCCGGCCATGAGCTCCCAAGAGTTGATGACTTCGGGTCGGACCAGAGCGATCTATGTCTTAGAAACCAGTTTTATCAGTTCATTTTGGTTAAACCAAAGACTTAGGTAGGAGTGACGCTAAAGGGATGTAAATAAGAGAGAATTTAGGAGAGACCATATACACTTCATTTCCAATAGCAAATCCTTCAACGACTTCTCAAGAGCTACAAATAAGAGAAATGTATAACAAATAAATTATGTAATAATCAACGAGCAACAATCTGTAATGGTTCACATGATGGAAAACTAATGTATGTGATACGAATAAAAGCATTAGCACAACGAAAAAGTGGTAATTCACACATGAGATTAAAAACATACTACTAGAAGAGCTGCCAATCTGCAAAGTGGTAATTCACACATGAGATTAAAAACATACTACTAGAAGAGCTGCCAATCTGCAAAGTGGTAATTCTGAAATTAACGGAATTGAGTCGGAGGGACCTATTGGATGAGAAAATGATAGTGCCGGGGTGTTTTTGATGAAATTGAAAGTCGAGGGACTGAATTGATGTGAGGTCCATACCACAGGGTGGTAAACAGTATTTAGCCCTATATTTAATGTTCTCTAACATATGCTATAGAGGTATCTTATATATCGGACCGTGCAGTTTATAGAGGTAGATGGATAAGAAGTTTTAGGAAATGAGTGTCGTAGAAAGTTGTGTCCTTAATATAACATTACATGCCTTCTGATGCAAAGCCAGTAGAGAAAAACCATTTAAGAGAATCCTACAATAGAATGGCTAAGGCATTGCAATTGATAATTCCAATAGCAGCTAAGCACAAGTCTTTCAATTGATTTTTCCATTATGAAACCCCAAACAGGGCTTAAGGGGAATTTAATCAAACACCTGGTGTGCGATAAACACCCACTTCCACAAAAACAATCATTTCAAGAGAAAAAATAGTGTATTGATCTATCTCAAAATTCATATTGAAAAAGAAAACGATTCTAGAGTGGAGAGTAACAATAATTCAGACAAACTCTTAACATAGACTCTAGCTAAGCAACCAACAAAGATATCAATAGCAACATCAATGGCCTCACAGAAATTTCAAATAAGCAAATTCCGATCATGATAAAATAAGATAGAGGCGTACCTTTGAATTAAAACGATTCTAGAGTGGTGAGCTGAATCGTCGATGATAAGATCTCAGTTCTTCAGGTGCAGATGAAGCTTTGTGTGAGAGAGAGAGAGCAGAAATTGATTTAATCGAAAATGAATCGCAGAGTGATAACGTTATTAAATAATGTGGTTGGTGTTATGGCGTTATTAAGTAACGTGGAGTGATGACATTATTTAATAACGAGGTAACGCGATTGACATTATTTAATAACGCGGTTGGCGTTATTGAATAACGCGGAGTGATGGCGTTATTAAATAACGCGAAATTATGGCGATAATAAGCACATTTATCAAAACGATATTAAACTCCATTTATGGTGCAAGCTCTCCCTCACCTATAAATAGGGGGCATACTGACCGGGTAAGATATTTGATTTTGACTCGTTGACTCCACTACTAAGAAATGTACTGACTTTGGCATCGGAGGGTATCCCCCTTATCCTCGAGTCAACAATCAAACTTCAGGTCAACGCTCGAAGGAAGCCTCACCATTGTTCCTGGTCAGCTCCCGCTCCAGTCCACATTAATTGGTGAGTCAAACTCCTCAACAGAATTTTTCGACACCAACAAGCTCTGAGAGAGAGAGAGAGAGAGCATAAATTGATTTAATCGAAAATGAATAAGAAAATTTCAAGGTTTGAAGATGCAAAATCCAAATACAAAATCAAATTCAACAGAAAGATCAGAAAACCTAAATCGAAGCATAACTCTGGACTTTCGAATTGCTTGTGAGCTAGTTCACCGATGGCGAGAGAAACGCTCTCCGGTTGCAGATGCAGAATCCAACATGAATAAGGAGGATTTGGAGTACGAAACTGATCTCGGCGGACTCGTGATTCGAGCTCTTGCGATAATCAGTGATGGCGGTGCGACGTCGTATGGTATCTTCCATCTCGGTCGACGTCACCGCAGCGGTGCTTGGGAGGAGAAATGAGACAAAGGAGGCCCGGCTCTCAAGGCTTTTGGGAGAAGAAGAAATCGATGGCTCTCGTCCCTATCGGACGAGAGAGAGAGAGAGAGAGAGAGAGAGGTTTAAACCTTTGATATGAGAGGGAGAGATAATTAACAAATTTTCTAGCGCTTTTTTACTACATAAACATGGCGTGCTTTTGACGCACGCCCTAAATTCTGTATTTAATGCACGCCTTAAATGATACTCATTTACGGAACACATTAAATGCGCGCCGTAAATCATGTGTCGTGAATGACTATTTTTCCTGTAGTGTTAGTCTTACATCCTCACTTGTAATACATTTGGTTTAAAGAACTATTCCAGTCCTTGGCGTCATCTCTTTCTTTATTATGTATCATTATTCCAGGTAGAATCCAAAATCCTCGCTAGCTTCACGTAATTAGTGAATTCAAATACTGCAATTAGCTAAACAGTTTCGACTGGTTGATTCCCATGCTTCTAAGAGTCGATTCCTCATATATATGAGGTCTTGAAAGATAGTCGATTCTCTCCGTTTTTCTTGCAAATATAATTGCCTGAAAGTACCAGGCACACTCATGACTCTCACTTAGCTAGTCTTGTTTCATATATATAGCAATTGAAAGTCTAGAAATGTTTGGTTTTAACTTTTAACCAAGAATAGAAGAAGGGATTTCAAACACGGTTTCAGGAGGACAGTACTACAGTAGGCTGGCGAGACAATATTAGTTACCGTTGAATTAATACAAATAGTTAGAACGTAACTCTAGTATTTCTTTGTATGGTGTTCTGAATTAACATATTTGATATGGCTAGATAAGCTATATATAGCGAGGGAAAGCGAAAGTGATCTGTTCGTTGATGCAGGTCATCATCCTCCATACCCCTATGAAAATTGAAATAATATGACTAGTATATATAGGGGACTTTTGCTTGGATGGTTAGTAAGACAAAACTTTGAAAGTAAAGTAAACATCGATCATCTTTGGAATTTAAGCAAGTGCTAGTTTAAGATGACTTTGCAACAAAACATTGTTTTCTCGCCTAAACGTGTAGTATACCCTAGTCAAATTATTTAGTGTACCATTAGTTTCCGGGAAGGCCTAATGAACTTGAAAAACCGCCAAAGCCCATCAACCCAAATTCATAGCCCAAAACGTAGGGTCCGAATATATGCATGACTAGAAGTGCTTCGCATACTTACGGCCCGTAGGGTCTAAATCAGTATGATACAATTCGAGGATTTTGTTTGTTGGAGACTTCAAGCATGTGTGTCTTCCAAAAGAAACGAGTTGATCTTAATCTTACTCTTACTACAAAAATGAGCCGAGCTTGATATTTTGTAGACATATTCGGTTTGTAACTTTGTAAAAGCTCATGTGGGAAGCTCGCAAACATTAATAATGAACACTGTTTTGATTCAAATTGTTTGACTCTCTAATTAATAATAAAAAATGAGAACTAAGTTTCGAGTCACATCAAAGACAAAATACTATGAAAAACCATTCTAGCCAAGTTAAGTTTGAGCTTGAAACACTAAATTGAGTTTGAACACCGTAAAATTTTTAGCCGCTCAAACTCTTAGGGTTCGGCTATGTGCTACTAGACTAACACTATTATACGCTTTATAGCTTTCAAAAATGGCTTGGAGTCTTGGATACCTACATGTGTCAACTCTCTCCTGGAGCGAGCGATAGTTCCTTTGTCCCTGTGAAAGCATATGAATATATATTTGGGATTCAATGTTCTATTCCACAGAGTTGACTCACACATGAATTCTACAACTGGCATTCTTAGTAATTTGGCAATGTATATATTCGCCTCAGGCCTCTACAATTTCAGGACCGGCCCTGTTGATTCAAATTGTTTGACTCTCTAATTAATAATAAAAAATGAGAACTAAGTTTCGAGTCACATCAAAGACAAAATACTATGAAAAACCATTCTAGCCAAGTTAAGTTTGAGCTTGAAACACTAAATTGAGTTTGAACACCGTAAAATTTTTAGCCGCTAGCTCAAACTCTTAGGGTTCGGCTATGTGCTACTAGACTAACACTATTATACGCTTTATAGCTTTCAAAAATGGCTTGGAGTCTTGGATACCTACATATGTCAACTCTCTCCTGGAGCGAGCGATAGCTCCTTTGTCCCTGTGAAAGCATATGAATATATATTTGGGATTCAATGTTCTATTCCACAGAGTTGACTCACACATGAATTCTACAACTGGCATTCTTAGTAATTTGGCACTTGCGCAACTATGTTTATCATTGGCCTGTCTCAACCTACCAAATCAATGACCATTCAAAACCATTTTCTGTTTACTAATCAATAGATTGCCGTTCATGCTAGAACCGTAGAATTAGGGTTTCAATCAAAGATAATCAAAATTTTAATTTATTCTACTTCTAAACTATGTCTTTGAGCTTACCTGAAAAATAAGTTATCATTGCGTCACTTCTTAGGTAACTTCATCAATCTCATCATCTACAAGACATTCTATTAATTTGAATTTACGAAATTCGTTCTTTTCATTACACATTGTGGACATCATGAAAGACTGAGCATTCAATTAAGATGCTAGGTAAGTGTTGTGACATGGAGACTTTGACATCCATATATCAGATTATACAAAGCCATTAGAACTGTGTAATATGCTTAACAATATGCTAACCGCTAATCAATCAAAACATTAAATTTAAAAAGGACAATAAAATATTTCAGACGGCTAATGTCGTTTTATGGCAAGCTGCAGGTTATAGTGACACAAGTGGGGGGATGTCTTAATGAGGACTAATTAATCCTTAATTGTGTTCGTGAGTCAATTGTTGACCAATGACCATTAATCACATCAAGATCTCTCCCCTCGTTTATTTTTTGAAGTGTGTTGGGTGGACTAAATCTAGAATCCCTCCTTGGTTAACATATCATATCTATCTTATTCTACACCAGAATTATCGATCAATGCCATTGCCATGATCGCGATTATGAAGAACAAGAAGAAGATAGGGCAAGCCTCCTATACACCCTAATCTCTTTTATATATTCAAAGTCTGCTATCATGATCCATCAATTATTTATTCAATTTCTCTTTCATAATAACCTAGTGCTTTGGGGCCGGTTTATTTGTTTATTTTTTCCACATTACTCGAGTTCTAAGTAATATGGCCAATTGTCCTGATCCGGACTGATTGGCATGCACAGCTTTGAAAAATATTCCATCATCTAATTCGGTCTTGTTTTCTTTAAACAATCTGTTCCTTCTTCTAACTACATCGTTTTTCTTTTCAACCAATCTATCAAACTAGTAGCAAAGCCCATTCATGCATGCACAGCTTTGAAAAATATTCCATCATCTAATTTGGTCTTGTTTTCTTTAAACAATCTGTTCCTTCTTCTAACTACATCGTTTTTCTTTTCAACCAATCTATCAAACTAGTAGCAATTAAAATCAAAGATAGTTACGTAATTAATTGACAATAGGGCATTTTATTCGGCCTAGCTAGGCAAGGAAAAAAACAAGGGCAATAGAACTTATAAAGCATGGACTATGGATATAATTGACTTGGCAATAATCCACCCCCATGTTTAGAAGTATGGACTATGGAGGGAGTAGACTTAGATTTAGGTCGTGCAGAAGTATTGTAGAGAATCGCCTAAGGGCAAAAGAAAAGAGAAGCGAGGAGAGAGAGATAGAGGGGAACAGAAACCGGTCAAGGTAAGCTTTTGACCTTTTCCTTGAATTTTGGGGGGTTTTGACATTCGGACCAGAGCGTGACTGTCTTTATCCGTCACGGGGATACACGCGTACACTGCCGCGATGAATTGGCTTCCTACTTTGCTGACTCAGCCACTCCACTCCCTCTAGATGTATAAATCATCCCACACTCTTGCCCTTGCTCTAGGTGTAAATCTCGAAACTGCCATTGTTTGTGGAAATGTGTTTGTGGCTTGGTAATTCTCTGTCGTTATGTGTGTTGAGCTTCATAATTCAATGAAATGACTTGACACGAAGTCTATGCTGTGATTGTCGGTATTATCTTTAGAGGATATCCAAATACGAGATACTTTAATGTGAAAGTTAATTTTAGGAGTTAGGCTTATTTGGGCTGATAAATATTAGATATTTGATCATTAGCAAAAAGTTTGTGGCCAACTAGGTTCATGAACAACGTCAAATAAAGTTCAAGCCTCAAATCCTACCCCAAGAATAGAAGAATAAGAATATAATTGCAAAGTTATTTATAACTTTTGACTAAAGTAAAGCATTTTTTTTCTTCTGTTTATGGAAATAGAGTTTTATTATAATATTGATGCTTTACATATAAAGTTTGGTTATAGATGTAGCCTAGCTAGTTGAAATGTTTTTTAAGATAAATTTTTGAGATAAATTGTTGGTAGCAAAGCATATAAACAATCTTCATGTTACTAACATAAAGAGTTACAAAGCATATAAACAATCTTCATGTCACTAACATAAAGAGTTACAAAGCATATAAACAATCTTCATGTTACTTGGGCTTGTCATTACGTGTGGGAAAAGCCAAGACGGCCAACTTTCGATATATCAAAGAGAAACTCACAAAGAAACTAGTTAACTGGAAGTCCAAAATTTTAAGTTGTGCAGGAAAGAAATCCTCATTAAAGCTGTTGCTCAGACCATGCCTTTGTATGCTATGAATTGCTATTTATTGCCAAAAGGTTTGTGTGATGATATTCATCAGTTATGTGCTTCTTTCTTTTGGGGAGATACAGATGACAAAAGGAGGATTCATTAGCATAGCTGGGAGAGATTGTGTCTTACCAAACATGAGGGAGGTATGGGTTTTAAAAATATCTTTGCCTATAACCTTACCATGTTAGCTAAGCAGGGATGGAGACTGGTGTCCAAACCCAACTCTTTGGTGGCTAGAATATTTAAAGCTCGATATTTTCCCAATTGCTCTTTCTGGGAAGCACAATTAGGCGACGGACCATCCTTCTCGTGGAGAAGTATTTTGGAAGGTAGACCGGTGTTGAAAGCGGGGGTCAAATGGAGAGTGGGAGATGGTGAACAAATTCATATTTGGGAGGACAAATGGATTCCTAATTACTTAAGGTCTCAGATTCACAGACCGGAAAACTCAACTTCATTCGATAGGGTAGCTGACCTTATTGATCCTCACACTAGATCCTAGATTGCTCCATCTGTGTTTACACTTTTTTCTCCTGAAGTCGTTGCTCAAATACTATCCATCCCTTTAAGTAGAAGGGTTGTTTCAGATAAACTCTTGTGGGAGCCAGAAAAATGGGGTTACTTCACCGTTAAGACTGCGTACTGGATTGCCAGAGAACAAGTTCTTCGTAATGCTCTTGCTTCTACTTCACAGGGGGATCATTTTAAGGAACTATGGAAGTGCCTTTGGAAAGCTAGAGTGCCTGCCAAGGTCCAAATATGTGCATGGAGGGCCTGCCAAAACATCCTACCCACTAGAGAGTGCACCAAGGGATATGATGGTGAAACGAATTGCCTACTGTGCTCTGCTACCCTTGAGGATACAACACACATCTTCTGTAAGTGTCCGATTGCAAAAGAAATCTTCTCAGCTCCCCCATTTAATTTACAATCTATGGCTATGCCAAATTTGGTTTTTAAGGAATGGATGCTAGAAACTGCTCTTGTCATTAAGCCAGAGACATTTGAAAAGTTATTAATGCTTATATGGTCTCTCTGGAAAAATCGGAACACTACTCTGTGGGAGGATAGTTCCAGACCGCCTTCGGTTCTTTTATGCAGCTCTTTGGCTTGGCTGGAAGATTTCTAGAAAGCTCGTGCTACTCCTGTAGCACCGAAGCAAACAGTTAAACATTATTGGAGGCCTACGCATGAAAGCAGAGTGAAAATAAATGTAGATGGTGCCTTCTTACCATCATAGGTGCATAGGGGAGCTGGAGGTATTGCTCGAGACCCAACTAGGCAATTCATGGCTGCTTTAATTTGCTCACCATATACCACATGCGAACTCTGCTAAACAGGCATAATTGCTTGCTATACGAACTGGACTTTAGACGGCAATACAACTACAGTTGTCCTCTGTCAGTATCGAAACAGATTGGCTTGCTGCTGTTAAAGAAATTATGCACCAACAATCTGATTATTCAGAGTTTGCAGCCATTATTGCTGACATTCAGGAACTCCAGAAGGGGTTAAATGAAGCACCGATTGGTTTTGCACCTAGGAATTGCAACAAAGTTGCGCACATACTAGCTAGTATTGGTTTTGAATCTGGTCAAAAGGAGTCGTGGCTCCAAAATGCTCTCAATTGTATTCTAGATGTACTTCAATATGATTATAACCATCTGAGCTAGCCTCTTTCAATGAAAATTCTCTTTACAGTAAAAAAAAAACATAAAGAGTTACAACCCGTTTACATTTACTTAATCATGGGTATTCAACCTAGTACAAATTACAAAGATTTCGTTGCCAGTTTTGCCATTTCACACAACTTATTAAGATCATAAAAAATAGAACATCCGTCTCCTATGCAACAACAGCTAAACTCATTAAAAGTTAGGTTATCTCTATATTTATAAACAAGAAATATGATTGCTTACATATGAAAGTAAACTTCAATGAAACACACGCTTAAATCCAAACCTAACTAAGACTTTATAAGTAACGATGTGATCATTTGTTTCATAGGATATATAACTTGAAACTAATCAACATTGATCCATGTTAATTCATAGATTCTTTAGGTTTATACATGTTGCTGAGTGGTTAGATCACCTACTACCTATGTACGAAGTCATGGGTTCGAGTCACCATAGGGGCAGGAGTGAAACATTTTGATCATCTTTTAAAAAAAAGTGAAAAAAAAAAAATGTTGCTCGTAATTAGAGGACCCAGGAAAGGGCAGTCCTGGAAACACAAACCCGTAGTCAGCGTCCACAAAAAGGAATAAGAAACGGTCTCGTCCCCGACCAAGCCTTAAATTCGCTCCCATATATAACCGCCAAACCAACCGACTCTTTCATAATCATTCCACACCTCTCCTTTAATTTTCTTCCGTTTCACCTCTCCCCCTCCCCCAAAACATCCCAATCCTTCAATCTCAGGACACCTCCCTGAAAATTAACAATCAACCACAAAATGGGTGCAACTGATAACCAGAACTCCTTCCTCAACCGGATCAGTATCCGACGAAACCAGGTGGTTTCCATGGAAGGTACCCACGACCAGGAGCTCGAAGACCTCGAACACTTCCAGAAACACGTCGCTGATCGCTTCCTCGACCTTTTATCTCCTCCCGAAGACTCCCCCTCCGACCCGTTTCTGTCCATTGCCTGGATACGCAAGCTTCTCGACGTGTTTCTCTGCTGCGAGGCCGAGTTCAAGGCCGTCGTGCTGATGGGCCGCGACCCCACCCAGATCACCAAGCCTCCGCTCGACCGGTTGGTCCCGGAGTTTCTTGACCGAGTTGTGAAAGCTTTGGACATCTGCAATGCTGTGTCCAGCGGGGTTGAATCGGTCAGACATTTCCAGAAGCTGGCCGAGATTGCGGTTTCGGCTCTGGAGCAGCGCCCGATCGGCGACGGGCAGGTCCGGCGAGCCAAGAAGGCTTTGAATTCACTGGTCACGGCCATGGCAATTGAGGACAAAGAAGGGCAGACTACTAAGGCCACGGAGAGGACGTGGTCGTTTGGGCGGAGGACCGGAGTCTCGGCCCCGAATAAGGACAGGGCCGCCGGTCATTTCCGGGCTTTGTCTTGGGGCATGTCGAAGGGGTGGTCATCGGCGAAGCAGATTCAGGCTATGTCGATGAACCTGGTGGCTCCGAGAGGGAATGAGACGTCGAGTTTGGTGCAGCCGGTGTATATTATGAGCACAATTATGCTGTTTGTGATGTGGATATTGGTGACGGCTGTGCCGTGCCAGGAGCGGACGGGGCTGATGACGCATTTTCAGGTGCCGAGGAACTTGGTGTGGGCGCAGTCGTTGATTGGTTTGCAGGACAAGATAGCGGAGGAGTGGAAGAAGAAGGAGAAGAAATGCGCGGCGGGGCTGCTGGAGGAGCTGCAGAAGATGGAGAAATTGGGGCAGTCTCTGATCGAGTTTGCGGATAATTTTCAGTTCCCGGCGGAGGCGGAGAGGCTGGAGGAGGTGGCGGCGCAGGTGGCGGAGCTGGCGGAGATTTGCAAGAGGATGGAGGAAGGTTTGCTGCCTCTGCAGCAGCAGATTAGGGAACTGTTCCACAGGGCTGTGAGGAGCAGGACGGAGGTGCTTGAGGTTTTGGACCAAGGTGGTAAAGGTACTCCACCCATGATGTGAAATTGGATTTGATTGAACAAACATGGTGGTTGGAGTTTTTTGATGCTGCAAAATGTGGATTAGTATAGTTATAGAAGAAGGGTTTGATTTTGGGTAGGATTGAGTATATATAGCTCTCTAAGAGCTTCAGCTGCTGATCAAGAAGATTGAGCTGAAGTAGTAATGCTTTGCTTATCTACTCTGTTTTTTTTGGGTGTTAAATTATTTGAGTACAGAAACTCTAACTGGAAGAGGACATGTACATATACCCAATTAAGTTGGTGTTTTCTCTTTTTTGTTGAGTTTTTGAAATCAGAGAATCACTTGTTCTTCAATTTCTCTTTGTTCCTTTCTTCTTTGTCATGTACAGGCTAGGGTGTTCATAGAGTTTGTTGATATGAAATCCAAAGTTCAGTAGGGTTCCAAAAATCTCAGATTGTTTGTGTTCTGTTAGCACAGCTTCTTCTGATTGGCTTTCACCTATTCATTGTTAAAGTGTTAAAGATAAGATGCAAAAAAGTTTAACTACCAACCGAAAGTCAAAAAGGTTACAACCGCAAATTGGGGCATAGATAGCTTCAATGATGGAATTAGTGGCATTCATGTATGCCACTTTATCTCACCGGAGCAATCGCACCAAGGCACCAACCAGGTTTTATTTGTTAAATCGGTAAATCCTAGGCTTTTCCTATTATAAGCAGTTTTGAAGTGGACCAAAGTAGTTTTGTATTGCTTTAATTAGCGTATTGAGACTTCAGAATGCTAAACTGTTAAATTAGTCACCGTTCACAGTAAACACAATAAACGTGTTGATGCAATAGATTCCAACTCTAAAAACAAGGGTACCGTAGAATACATTGACAAAAAAAGATATTACATGCATGACTTCGAGTAAATAACCAAGAATCTATCCCAAATTGTGGGCACACACAATCTAAGGTGATGTTTGTTTCCTGGGATTGTCATACCCCGCGTTAATTTTTATAATTGTCCCGGACTCCCCAAGCTGGGCTTATGTTTACTATGTCCTGACTTATGTTTGGTGTTGGAGGGACTAATAACTACAGTTTACAAGAAACATGAAGACCCAGACTTCTAGTTTACAAGAAACATGAAGACCCAGACTCCATCAACACCACAAACCTGCAACACCATCAACATCATCAACATTTCTCTCAGACTTCTCAGATCAAAGCCATACCTAATTTCTCTTCCAGTCAAGCCAAGGTGCCCATGTTCTTGGTCAGGGGATATGGGTTTCCAGTCAAGCCAAGGTGCCTGCAATTCTTCCCAAACAAATTCTACTACCAGAATCGAAATCCTTCACCCAAATCCAAAATTATGCAATTCCAATCAATACCCATCTAAGCAAACAACAAAACATCCAATACCCAAAAATACGATATTTCATTGATTCATTACCTTTGCAATTATCTGATTCCCAATCATTCAGTTTGGTTTCTTCTCAGCTTTCAATTTGCAGAAGCATTCGAGGAAGTTCGTCGAACATGGTTTGAGGAGGTGAAATTTGTAGAAGCTTTCAAGAGAGTTCATCGGGCATGGTTTGAGGAGGTGAGAACGATGAGAGAGTTCATCAATCACTGAAGCAAAGAGTAGAGAGAATGAGGGCTTCGGGCTTCCACAATCCCATGGTTTTTGGGGTGTCTATGGAAGAAGGTGTTAGGGAGAATTTGGGACTCTAGAGTCTCATTTAAAATAGTCCTGCTTCTTGCCAAACATGGGATTGGTATAACATAAGCTGATAATGATGTCCAATCCCAT
>BDJD01006730.1:0-17714 GCA_002564525.1 Rosa multiflora
GGTACTGAGTTGTGCTATTACTACGAATGTGGTCGAGCAGTTTGAGCTTAGAAAGAGAGAAAGAGAAAGGGTACCTGGTTTCCTTGCTTTTTCGGGAGGGGAGCTCGGAGACAAATCAAAGGCGTCAGAATCTGCAAAGTGGATCGGCGATTTTGGAGCGAAGGACGGAGGCAAGTGGCGAGGAAATGGAAAAAGCACGGTGATATTTTTTGTGGTCCTCGGCTCCTCGCTGGGGATAGTACCGAGGAAAAAGGCTTTACATCCTTGCACGTGATTTGCACGTGACTTACTTAGGGTAATCCAACCACAATTTGATGAAAGACATTTACGTGTCCTGGCTGTGACATTGCTATCAAGTTCAACTACTTGATTTAGTGACACGAGTTTTCTATTTGTAAGTGAAAGGTTCAGCGAATTCACCATATGAATTTGTTGCTATAGAATAATAAAAATCATATCGAGTCATCCTTGATCATTGTTTGCAAAATTCAATTTCTCATTGAAAAATTGACTTGGGTGTAACTCGAACTCATTTATATGTTTGAAAAGATGAGCAGTTTCTTTTCTCATAATAAGGAAGAATTTGAATATTTGCGTCTGTCATACAAGAACTTAGTTGGTTCAGTACATTTTCTTTCTCATTTCCATCATCACTTCACCTACTTTTAAAACAAATATTCACCCTTGTCAATTGTCATGATGATGGAGAGAGTGGAAGGAAGCACAACAAGCTCAAGTGGTGGCCAGCACCTAAATGCGTTTTGGAAAAAATCACGGAGTGAATCTGAATAATCGGTTTCAGCTTGTATTGCAAGTCCAAAGGACTGGTTTAAGGCAAAGGTTTCACACATCTATTGGACAATAGGACTGCATCTGTGGTTCCTCACATCACAAATGTGCCTCTTCCAACCCAGTTCACCAATGAAAATCAGTTGACGTTAGGATACAAAATATTAGCAATAACGAGTCCGGCAGATTGCATCAGACAGTGAGTGCTAACAGGATAACTTCCAACTTACTATCAATTCCACTTGCACTCTGAATTTAAAAAACAGTTCAGCCATGTAAAGTTCAAGACTTTGACAGTGCAATTCTAGCGACAGTATGAGAAACACTGCAAGCAATCCAAAAATGGGGATACCAATTAATTGGTTTATTTTCCGCTACAAAAATCTTGGAAATCAGCTTGCACTCGCGTATATGACCAGAAAAATCCCTCTAAAGCATTTACTTGTTTCCCGAACTGACCTGCTGCCTAACTTTGCGAGCACAATCTGCATAACTGTTAACAAGACCAGCACACTTGAGAGGATCCTCCTTCCCATGCTCCTTGTAGCAATCCACGCAAGCATCTTTCTCAGCTAAGCAAGGCATAGGCTTCTGGTATGGGAGCTTGAACTCCTTGTCACGAAGCTCCTTTGCTCTTTGTGTCACCTCCTGTGCCATGTTCTCCTCCTGCTTCTTCAAACGCTCCACGACTTTCTCACTCTGTTGGAGAACAGATCTGATTGCGTCCAAGTCTGCATTGGTAGACTGTGAAGGAGGGGGTACGGGCATGTATAGAGGAGGCTGGAGAGGCCATCCTTTAGCACCTGACCCTTTGAATGGTTCAGAATCATCAGAAACCGTCTTTTGGTTTATTTTCGGTTGGGGCTGCTGAGGCACTTGGGGTACCTTAGGTTTAGTTCTTCTGGTTTTCTTCTTTGATTTCTCAGTGTCATCAGCAAGCTTATTAACCAAATTGGTGCTAATCTGAATACTAAATTCACCCATGGTAGAACCGCTCTACGCTTTCTGATAAGATACCTGGAAAATTCATGGAGCAGGCTTAGAGCATAAAAAAATAACAATAAATAAAAGTATTGTTGGTTCAAAGTTTGGATACTAACGATCACTTTTTAGGAGAACAAGAAATGAAAAGATGCAAGCCTGTCTTAAGAGAATAATCGTAAAGCAAAATATCCATGTTGCTACAAACTGCAAATTTGAGAGTTGATTTGAGCGAGAAATCAGAAAGGAAATCAACAATCAAAATTACAAACAACAAGCAATTACACTTCAGCCTGTGAAGATAGCAAGAAATTTGGTTGAATGAGGGGAATCAAGGAACCATAATAGGATAGGCCGAAAGGGTATTCGTTCTTGAACTTTACAAATCTAAAACCATTAAATCTAATATAGCAAATTACTGATAGACTGGTTATCGGATTTTACATATTTGGGTTGGGTCACGCAGCTCACTGATCTCATTACTCCAAAACTTTCAATAGTCAATAGAGTCACAAATCATATAATCTTATATGACACGGTATATATCTTTACTTCATGCATTCTAAAGGAAGTGGCAGCTGAAGAAATAAGCACCCCCATCTCTTGGACAAACTCCAAAAGTCAAGTGTGTGCGCGCAAAAATTATGAAGGAACATCATTGTGAATGATTTTTACTTTTGAACTTGCATGTACAACTCTATCACCGTAATTTAAAGAAGCACACGACCTTCACGAAACATGCAGGATGAATTCTAATATTCAAATTCACCATAAACTAAAGCAGAAAGCATTCAACAGATTTTAATTGTTTATAGCTTCACTGGAATGGCAGATCTATTACAGTATAAAGTACTATAAACCATGGAGCTAAATATTAGGAGTTCCTCTAAAGTTTTGTAAAAATAACATCTTTCCAAGCTCTTGCAACCCTAGGTTGAAAGGTTCTACATCTATCCTGCTTGTTACACAGATTACATTGCTTGCTAAAGTTTGAAAAACTCTGTTCAAATGATCTGATAAGAGGTATTGAAGATATCAATGTCAAGTTAAAGTAACATTAAACTCATTGAGAGTGTAAATAAGCATAGTTCTGCAGTGAAAAAGAAAACAGTATAAGAGTGCCAAACATTAGAAATAAAAACATATGAGGACTCGGACCAAAAAACAAACCAGAAAGAAAAAAAAAAGATATATAAAACAGAACTTAAATTATAGAATCAAGAAAGATGATAAATGTAAAAGACACTCTTTCGAGCAGACGATTTTGTTTTTCCTTCCCAGAATTGAAAGAGAAAGGCATGTATAAAAGATGTAAGAGTTACAGTTTGATGAGTACCAACATATAAGCATGGAGAATAATAATGCAGTTGAGATACAAGGAGGAAAAAATCAACTTAGTATTGGAACTTTTGTGGACTACAAACTAATCCCTCTTCTCATGTATTTGCTCAAAAATAGAAAACATCTCTTTTCTGGTGCAAATTTGCACCGATAACTTGCAACCTTATGAAGAAAACCGTGGACGAAAATGACTTTTTTCCAATCTAATGGATTGCGTAAGTATGTCAACTCTTGCTGCCAGCCTCCCTCAGCATTGCCTGAAGCAAGGAAACTAATGTACTACATTCTCATGGTGCCAATAAGCCTATCAGAATAATGACCACAGTAGCACCTAAATTATCAACACGGTTTTCATGAATGCTAAAATCTAATTTCTTCGGCAGCCGAAACCAACAAACCACAATTTTGGTGAAGAGGAAGAACCCTAAGAAGACATTATTTCCAAAACCCCAAACTAAATTCACAGCTATAAACAAATCTCACAGCATCTAATTCATGATCATACGAATTGCAGTTAATTGTAGAGAGATACATATATATATTCCGTACAACCCTAATAGAACAATCCCATAGTGGAATTGAGACGAAACCCTAATCGATCGATCTGTAGGAAGAATCGCGAACGAGATGGCTAACCTGGCTCTCTGCGCCGGGAAGGAATGGAACGAAGGATGCTCTCTATAGGCTTTTTGGGCCGGACTCTGTTCTGCTCGGTATGGGCATCGGCGAAAGAGACTTGCAGAGAGAGAGAGTAAAAGAGTGTAGGTGGAGGTGTAAATAGAGGTTAAATTTGGGGAGGAACTGTAAATACCTTTAACTTTTGAGCGGGCACCAAGGAATAGAGATTTCGGCCTTCAATTTGCAGCCCAACAACTCCACTCTTGATTGGGCCAAGCACCAATGATTCTGCTATTTGAGCCTTAGACCACCTCCAACCCACTTGGACAAAGTTCTAAAAGGGGTCAATTTTAGCCCAATTCAACTCCAACCCATAATATTAAGGGCCAAATAAGAGGGCTATATGTGAGGTTAAAGGTCTAAAAATAACCCTAAGAATACCCCTTTGGCCCTTTAAAAAAACTGGATCAGAATTATATGGCCCACTTCTGGTAGTGGAAGCTGACAAAAGCATGACGTCAACAACTAGCCGTTGCTGACGTCAGCAGCAAGCCGTTGGGAATTTTTTTTTAGTCGTTGGTTAGGTTTTGTTTGTTTTAGGCGTTGGCTATTTTTAATTATCTTTAAAAAAAATACAACCGAAAAAATATTTTTTAACATAAAAATTATTTCAATTACTATAAATCAATTGACTTTAAAAAATAAGAACATATATATATGACTAACATATCCAAAATGTTAAATTATATTTTAGGGCTATAATTTAACCTTAACGGGTTGGAGACGGTGATGTTAGATCAATGAATAGTACAGAATTTAGGGCTAAAATTTAGCCCCATGGCTATTTTTAGCCATTTGGGTTGGAGATGGCCTTAGAAACACAAAAAAAACTTCAGTCAATTAGTCCAATATTAACTTTATAATTAAGAGAAAAATGCAGTAACGACCATCGACAACCCATTGCACCTCCATCACCGATGGTTTACGCCCCCGATTGTCGTCCTGCCTTTCGCACATCCGGCCACAGTTCTATCAGACGGAAGTTTATGCCGAAAGAGTGGTTGTGCAGTGGGAGTCTTTGCAGCACTACTAATATAGAGAAAACATAATTCTCTATAGATTTGGAGTATTGCATAAGGTCTTGGTTTCTATTTGAAATATAAGATATATATATATATAGGGCTTCCACTAAGGGATCCCTTTTTCTGGTCTTTTATAGGGATAGGCATTAGACCAACTTTTAGATCATATTTTCACATCTTAACCGTTCAGTTTTTAGGTCCTAATGTATAGATCACTGCTGCAAATTTTCAGCTAAATTGGTGATCGTTAAGACATCCAAAGCTGCAATTTACACGAACGGACCGAATCTGTCGAACCGGAACCGTTCGTGTTTATAATGGTAAATTGCAGTTTTGGATGCCTTAACGATCATCAAATTGGATGAAAATTTGCAGAAGTGATCTATACATTAGGACCTAAAAACTGAACTGTTAAGATGTGAAAATATGATCACAAAGTTGGTATAATGCCTATCCCTATAAAAGACCCAAAAAAAAGATTCCTCACTAGAAGGGCCCTGTATATATATATATATATATATATATATATATATATATTATGTAATGAAGTATATATTTAAACATAGAAATTTACATAAAACCAATTGTCTCTTTAAAATTATATTTAGATTTATTTCGCAAGAAAGCACTCATATATGGTAGGTAAATAGCGAGCATTTCTAAAAGTAGCTAATGCTAAAATATAACTAGTTACTTTTTTAGTACTGCTCCAGCAGAATACCTAAATTTCAAGTTTTTTTTTTTTTTGGTTAAAACAGGATCGGAATGAAATCCTCCTACCCCTATGGTGACTCAAACCCAGGACCTGGATCCTAGGTAGTGGGTGCTCTAACCACTGAGCTAACGCCATTGGACCTGGATTCTTGCGTTTACTAACATATATAGTTATTGGAATAAATGTAGGTCCTACCTCATTATCAGGAATCGATTCCTGAATAACCATGTGGGCGTAGTCAACCATTTTCACATGTAATTATGACAAATAACCAGCTATGAATGAGGCTATAAATGCGGTCTTGACTGCGGCTATGAATACGATAATCATTGTAGCTTTAAATACAGAGGCGGTTACAGCAATACGTGCACAATGATTACAATCATAAGTGTTGTAATGATGATAGCCATAAGTGCAGTATATGACGACCATAAGTGCAGCAACGATGACGACTTACCGACCAAGTAAGTGTTCACCTATAAATAGAGGGCTCGACGGCCAGGTAATGCATCTCATTCTGATTCCTTCTACTACGTACACTCGACTTAGACAGTTACAGACTTAAGCATAGGAGGCTTTTCTGCATATACCCCCCTTTCCTCTTCCAGCCAACAGGTAAACTCCAAGTTGACTCTCAAATGAAGTTTCTCAATCATTAATGGTCAGTTCTCGCTCCGGTCCGCATTCATTGGTGAGCCAAAATCCTCTGCAGAATGTTTTGTCACCAACAAACCTTTAATTTGATAACCAAAGGGGAGACGGATTTAGGAATGATTCTCATACCGATTATTTTATTCTCTCATTCCAGTTGTCTCTGATTTATGGTTTTTTTTTATCATTTTAAGTAAATAAACGTGTTATTTTGTAACAAAACAATCATATTGTGAAAAGGAAATACTACTTAATCAACAGCTAATAAATGAAAACCAGTATTAAACGTACACTTGGATTGGTTTCGAAAACAATCGGGAGATAAAGGGAAACAATTAACTCACATTAGGTGAGTAATAATAAAATTAGAACCCAATTCAGGTATTTCCCATCAATTGTTAGACTCATAGTTTTGCATCTATATATCTATAGCATCATTACTCGAATTACAATCCTTCTCTCTGCAAACTATCACTGAGAAAACAATTACTTACTGTTTTTACTTTGGATAAGAACATCTAATTAACTCTATCACAACTGTAAAGAAATAGGTATAAAACTATAAACTGATCTTACACTTTGTTGTGAAGGATTTTCTATGGAAGTTGAAACCTACAAACTATCACATTTTGTTGAACTCGATTGATTTCAACTCTGGATGGTATTAACACATCAAAAGAGTTGGCTATCTTATTGCCACCTTTATGGCTTTTACCATTCATGTGGGAAATGGGAATACTTTTACCTCGTTTTCAAAGTGACTTAAAATATTGAGGATCAAGTTGATTGAAAACAAGGTCCATTTCACGTCAAAAACCACAATAAGAATCATATGATTCAATCTTCCACTTTGCACGAATCATTCCTTATTTGAGACCAGACCAGAACACCCCATGACAGCACTTGATGAGGATTGATGAGATTTTTAGGTGTAGGGTCTCTCTCACCTTTTTTTTCTTTGAATACGCATGTAAGTTCATTTTTTCTATATGTTATATAAATTATAAATTCAAATGTAAGATTATTCGAAAAAATGTTGTTTTGTCATTTACACGAGTTCAGAAGTCCATTGTATTATGGAGGACTTGTACATAAATTATAAATTTCTTTTCTTTCATTCACATTGATGAAACTCTTAGTTTATGTAGGAAGATAATCAAAATAATATGTTGAACTGTGAGATCCCATATCGCCTGAAGGAGAGGAGGTGATATGCCTTATATTTTTTAATTAGCTTGGTTTATGTGATGATTCATATAGTTTCACTGGCTTGTTTCCTAAGAAAATTATTCATATTGACATCATGATTATGCAAGTGATGGATATTATTCTTGTTAATCACCGAGTCGCTGAAATAATTAATTTAAAGAGTAAAATACATATGTCTTTCATGTTTCAATATATATTACATGGTCTTGAAAAAATTTTAGTGTTAGTGCTTGCTGACAAGGGATTAGATAGGTTGAATTTCAGGGCCAATTGCTAAGCAGGTACCTATATCTAAGTCATGATTATAAGATCAATCAATCTTAATTATGATGTTATATAATAAAGAGATGCATGTTCAATCCAAATCATTCTTCTCTTGTGTCAATTAATCATCGTTTTCATGATGTGTATCTTATTAATTTGGTAATTCAGTGCGGACGTACTGGTAATTATATTAATTTTCTCGTACTAAGACTCATGGATCATCTAGATAGGACTCGATCAAATACGTACGTGCATTACAATAATGGAAAATAATTTGTGGCCTCAATTTTAGATGTCATGTCATGTCATCTACACATATTACTTATTTGTAAAATCATGTCATATAACTCTTGAGAAAAATATCATCTTATCCTTCCAAAATCTAATAACTCTAAGTTATTTTGACTTTCTAAATTTTTTTTTTTTTCACTTTTTCTTTTCATTACACTCATGCTTAGATTTAAACAACAATTTTTTTTTCTTCAATCAAGAATAGAAAAATGTCATGTAATTCAGTCAATGGATTTGCACATATATTCGATCACAATAGATTTGCATAACACATGTATATGAATTCAACCTTTGTTGGGTTCTTGTAAATTTTGAAAATATTTTCACATTCATATGATTATATATATTCTTTCGTTCATTTTTTCTCTCTTTATGTAGCTACGGTTTAAATGTTATATTTGAGTTTATTATTTTTTATTTTTTATTTCTCATATATTTGGATTGTAGATGATACTTAATGGCTTCTAGCTGACACCTAATTCAATATATTAATGCCTATTTCTTTACACCTAATTAATTTAAGAGATATGTTTACAAATTTGGAAAGAAAAATTATATGAAAGAATTTAATTAAATGAAGAAAATATTGGTCAAAAAATTTGTAGACATATCTCTTAAATTAATACATAATTAATAGCTTATCTTTTTTTTTTATCACTTACTTAAATTCATTATTATAATTGATTCACCCCCTAACATCTAAAAAGAAATATAAAAGAGTAAAATTGGTGTTGCAATAGTATGATGTGCAAAAGTTAGATTAATTGCTGGGGCTAATTGTAACCAACACAATTAGATTAATTGCTAAAGGGACTTTTAGCTAGAAGCCACAAATGACCAGTAAAGAACAAATTGGATAACTTAGTATTCAGTGTCTCCATGACCTAGCGAGCTAGGTAGCTACCTACCTGAGTATATCACTTTTCTCTCCTGGAAGATCAATCAAATGATGATAGGGTGACAAGTTTTGAAGGAGACTCCACTTATAGTATGCATGCGCACCAATGTATATATTGACATCTGGATCTTAACAATATTGTCAAGAATCTATAGCTAGCTAATTGAGTAGAAAGGTAGCACTATGAAGATTTCAGACTACGGCCGTCAAATCCCAATACCCAACTAATTTGTAGTCATAGTGGGAACTGGCAACTGGCATGGTAAACATTAGCAATTTAACTTTTAGAATAAACATTAGCCCTAATTAAGAAGAAGAAAGAATACCCACCTCAATCCTAGCTTGCAGGGGCTTCACATTTCTCCGGGTTACGATGCTTATCATTACTTCATTTGTTTTTGAAGAGATATCATCACTTCATTGTTCGTGATGAATGTGTATAGTTTAGTTTAGATTTAAAAACTTGACTAGATGATGGCTGCAATTCAGAAACATTTTATTTTTTAAATTAAGTACGCCGATTAATTATCTACGTCAACTTAATTTTCTATTTTAATGTGATGATTCGACTAAAAATTTTCCACATTCTAAAACCAGCACAACCACGTACGGTGGCAAAACCTCCACTAGCTAAGTAAAGCTACAACCATCATCACCGGTCCACTACCATATGCAAGGCAACCCCACCCACCATTGATTCATTGAAGTCTTGAAGCTCACAATGCAGTTTAAGATAACTTCTTCTTTTATTTTTTCTATATTTTTCAGATTACAATATGATAAATGTTGATGAGGGGGACCTATGTTATTATCTCATTTAAAAACAGAAGGGCCAACAATTTGATGATCCCTATAGCTAATCTCTCAAGAAATGTAATCACAATAATTAAACCCCTGTCGTTTATTAATTTCACCAAAATAGATACATAGTTCATCTTTACGTACTTTCTTTCGTATGAACAAAAAACCCAGTAGTACAATGTTCTGTGTCCTAACTTTTACGTAAGAGATGATAACAACATCGATCTTTAATTATGGAGAACGAAATATAATTTTAAGTATATATAGTGACATCTTTTTCTTAGCAGTTTGGTATTACTTGCTGTTTCTTTGTTTGGTGATCAGAAACCTCAACCTTCCAAGACTATTCTACATGCAAAGTAATTTACATAAAGTTCAACACCATGAAATGAACTTAACAAAAGTGAGGCAGCAGACATGGTACTTTGTAACATGTACACATATGAAGCTTTGACACTTCCTCAATTTTTTTCTTTTCTGGGTTACTACTAATCTTTCTTCACTATATGTAATACTTCTGTTAGCTTCTGCACTCCCTAGTGGTCGAGCGCGTAAAAATTACATAGCGTAAACTGGGAGTGCAAATAACAGCTGCCTTAAATTTTCTCCATCCCTAATGTGTCGAGGGCATTTAATTCGGTTTCGATGAAGCAATCCACACCGAAATCATGAACGCCAAAGTCTTGGCAGTCCAAAAGCCATGAGCAATTCTCCTCCCAATTAGATTGCACTCCCATGCCATTTTCGATGTAATTTCCTCCATCTGGTACTTGATCACTGTTCCACAATGCATCGATTAGCGGAGTTTCATCCACCCAAAGACTGTTCATCAACGACTCGTCAACGTTGCAAATGCTATCAATTAAAGTCGATTGGTCGTCTCCAGAAGAATTTTCATTTGGTGATGAGCTTGATGATGAATTCTCAGCTGGTGATGAGTTTGAAGATGAATTTTCAGTTGTAGATTGAGGCAAGATATTGTTAGCTTGATTAGTATGGGATGAAATAATAGTTTCCTTGTTGATCAAGTCATCTTGATCTTTGTGGAGGGGTTCATGCGTGACGGGATCAATTCCCATTCTAAGCAGCTTTTTCTTGATGTGGGTGTTCCAGTGATTCTTGATTTCATTATCAGTCCTCCCTGGCAATCTGGCTGCAATCTTGGACCACCTATACACAGATACCTAAAACAGTTAAACATGATCATGCTTAGACAATTTATAACTATATCAATGCAAGTTAAGATGGAATTAGAAGTAACTGTAGATTAAACTTTTCAGCAACCAGTATAACTAAAATGTTCTTAAGCTACAAAACCTATTATTGCGCCATACAATCTGCTGAAACAACTAAGTTACCCAACGCTTTTATTTAGACCAAATCTGTGGAAGAAGCGATTTGTAAATATGATACACGTAACAAACCCTCGTTAGACTAAAATATAACCTTTCCCGAACCGAAGGAATACTTGTAGGTCATTTCTCACGTCAACCTTAATCAACTAAGTTGTCTTGTTGAATGCACTATCATTTCAAAATAGAGACTTTTTCATACCATCTTTTTCTAGTTCATGATTGAACACAAGAAAAGTAGAAACCACAATTGTACGTAACTTGCAAATTATAAATGAGCTATTTTAACACTTCAAACTATATGATGGAAGGTGAAAGGAGCTTGTTCACCACCAAACAATTCCAAATAACAAGAATCATTAAGATTTATATGGATGCTCTCCCAACACTATTGTTGTATTGCTGGATATATATGAATGCAGAGAAAAACGAAATGAATTAACATATAGAGGGTGGTGACCTATTTCCGAGACGAGCATGGAGATCAATGACCAACTGTTCTTCAGATTCTGTAAGGAGGCCTCTCTTCAAGTCGGGACGGAGATAGTTGGTCCAACGGAGTCTGCAACTCTTGCCACAGCGGCGAAGCCCAGCGAGCTTGGGGACGGCTCTCCAGCAACACTGGCCATTTGTGAGAATGAAGTTGATGAGCTTCTTATCCTCCTCGGCTGTCCATGGCCCTTTCTTAACCCCAAGTTTGTCACAGCAAGGCTGCCTTCCCATTATTCCACAGTATCTCGCTAATAACTAATAAAACACCACCAAATAAACTAATTATGCTCTCGATGATCAGCTAGCTAGTGGCTCACCAACACTACTTGTCCTAGAGACCCAAAAGCTCCATACCCACCTTTATATAAAGTCCTCACCTTTCCCAGCTCCATGTCATGTCCAAATCCATTATAATATAAAATGAGAGAGAGAGAGAGAGGTCCACCATAGGGTTGTGAAAAGGATGTGGGAACTACATTGTGTTCTGGAGTGTCTGGCTTCAACAAAATGGGTGATAGTGAAAGATAGGTGACCTAAAGGAACAGCTAGCTAAGCTACATACATATGTGAAAGTTGAAAATTCATGAAGGTTAATAAGAAATTTAATTTGTTCCCATATTCCTACACAATTTGATTGCACTCTTACTCAACCATTCCATCACCCATTTCGTCATCACCACGTTTACGTGTCCTTATCGTGGTGGAGTAAATCATCTGGTCTGTATTTGCTTTTAAGCTTAAATTTGTATATGCTTCACATTAACAACATAGTTTAAGTGTTTAATTTCTGATTTTGGTGGATTAAGGGAAACTAGGGCACCTAGATGTGTTTGATTATGAGGAGGAAAGCATGCTTAGCCACCTAATATGTATGAACTGTCATCCAATCGTCTTCTATCTTAAAGCTCGTTTCTTTCTGTATAGTGGCTTTAGTTTCAGAACCAATAATTAAGCACTTTTTTGTGTGCAGTACTCCATTCAACTGACCGATTAGAGCGAACCAGCGCACTTGGCAAATCGATCTCTAGCACTTCCCTAATGTTGGGGTTGGATTTCATTGAGTGGAGTCCTGTATTCCTGTATGCATGTGATTCTCTGACCTTTAGTCTAGTACGTAGCCACAGTTTTTTCGTTCTCTTGAAAACCCAATAAGATTTTATGAATGCAAATAGCATTTTCTATACGTTTAGAGATAGTAGAGAAATGTGGAGCGTGATAAAAAGCTTGCGAAAATGATTACAAACGTATCTCGATCTTCTTTTAGCTTATAAAATACTTCAAAGATGGATCGTGACATTTCAATAAATAATAAATACATAGTATTTTTTTATTTTTAAAATAAAAACTTAACTACTATTTATCAAAAACTTATATATCGGCCACCTAGAAACATTCCATACATGATAAGCTTACCCATTGCTACGTTGTTACACAACTGACTGTTACTAAATACATTGATCGATGTAAACAGCTATATTTCAATAGGGCAATGATATAGGGCCTCAATGAGACCTAAGATTTGTGGCCTCAAATCCTAGGTGTCATGCCATATAAGTAAATAAAAATTTATTTTCAATTCCATATAATATAACTTGCCACATCATACTATTTCAACACCAACTTTACCCTTTTACATTTCCTTTTAGATGTTAATTAGGGGGTGAATCAATTACATTAATGAATTTAATTAGGTGACAAAAAAAAATATCAGCTATTAATTTAAGAGATATGTCTACAAATTCTTTGATCAATATTTTTCTTCATTTAATTAAATTATTTCCTTTAATTTTTCTTCCCAAATGGCATTAATATATTGAATTATGTGTCAAGAAATAGACGTTAACTTTTCTTTCCAAATATTGATTAATTTCATCCACAAAAATATAGCATTAGTTAATTGAATTTGAGAAATACTTATGTCTAAATTAAGAGGTACGAAAAAAATTACACGTTAGCAGCCATTAATTAATATCTGCAATCTAAATATAAGGGTAAGACAAACAAAAAATAATAAATTCAGATTTAACGTTTAAACCCTAGCTACATAAAGAGAAAACAATGAACAAAAGAATAAATACAATCATATGAATATGTATTTTTCACCTTATATTTTCAAAATTTGCAGGAACCTAACAAAGGTTGAATTCATATACATGTGTTATACAAATCTATTAATCGAATGTACGTGCAAATCTATTAACTAAGTTACATGAAATTTTTTCTACTCTTGATTGAAGAAAAAAAAATTGTTGTTTAAATTTAAGCATGAGTGTAATGAAAAAAAAATGAAAGAAAGCCAATTTTTTTTTTTTTAGAAGAAAGCCAAAATAATTTAGAGTCATTAGATTTTTGAAGGATAAGATGGTCTTTTTCTCAATAATGACATGACATGATTTGACAAATAGATGATTTGTGTAGATGACATGGCATGACACCTAAGATTGAGGCCACAAATCTTAGGCCTCATTGAGACTACAAATCATTTTCCATTTCAATATAAGTTCATCTATGTGAGTAATGAGCAATATAATAGATAAATATAAAATCCTTTGTACCAATATATTTTATGTAGCTAGCCAAAAGAAGATATAATCCATAAATATCGTATAAACACATCATATTTATTATGTCTCATGCATCATTGCCATTTTTTTTTTTTGGAAGGGGGCTGGTGCGACTGCCCTCAAACCTTGATTAATGAAATTGCAGAATACAAGGATGGAACATAGAACATGAACCCCAGATTACAATAAGCATACAGAGAATATCCTAAAATAATACCAGGAGTCTCAATAAAATCTATGTATTCTAATAAGCATCAATTAGCAAATAGTGCATGAATGGCTACTCCATTTGCCTTGACATAGCGGTGACATACCGAAAAGATAACTCTATAACGAAGAAGCATCATTACAAATAGCACAGTTTTTCCACTATGTTGCCGCACGGAAATAAATCCGGCGACACTGAATTTCATTCTGCCACTAAGAGGCTGCGTCCATTTGATCAAGCAAATAACCCGCCGCCTCACTAGACCAGACAAGGCATACTGAGTGTGCATACCGGGATAATGCCCACATCGCCATACCAAAAAGTGGTAGGGAATTATTGCTGACATAGAGCCAGTTCTAATTAAAAATAGATAAAAATAGCAATCAATAGAAAGGACAAACAGGTCAAGGGCCAAAGCCCAGACCCAAAGTTCAACGTGCCCAGATCGATGTAGCTGACTGCAGAAAGCGTAGCGCAACCCTCCTGCCGGCGCTGCCCATGGCGTCCCTCCACTGCAACCTTACTCAAAACCTTTAGCCTCGCCGCCCCTCCTCTTTGCCATTTCTAAACTAGTTCAAAAATTCATTCTTCTTTTTTTCAAGCTATACTTTTACTATAAATTAAGTCAATCATATCAATAATACTCCCAGTTATTTATTAGTTGTCTAGATTATATGCATGCACTCGAACCATCACAATGCCAATTCTTAACCCCTAGCTAATTTCTTTGCTAAGCTAGGGCATGTAGTCATGTAGACATGTGTCAACACATTTATAAGCCAGGCCATTCTCGTACACAACCGTGCATATCTTAGCAAAATAGATCACAAGAAATGGTTAAGTATTTTTGACACGGACCACGTTGTGTATATATGTTATACTGACACGTATATACACGCACGCACATAACCATCCATTAGGTGTTTTCTGTGTGCCACGCGTGGCATGCTTCATTTTATTAATTTACATTGCTCCATTCCCAAGTCCATGTCTAAGTTAATTCATTGGTTAAACATACAACTTGCATTATGATTTTATGACCTTGGAAGAATATATACTACTATCCGACATTTGGTACCAACTTCATTGATTCATAAGCTTTGAACTTGCATTATGTGGTACTGATTTACATACGTGTGGTGTACCAAGGAGAGGTCTGTTGTCCTTTGATTCATAAGCCTTTTGACCTCATGATGTAAGGCTAGGGTTTTCTCCAAAATGGTCAATCTTAGTTTATGTTTTAGTATGTAACATATAGCTAGCTAGGTTGAGGGTAGTTAATTATCCAATTTGTTGGTCTTGACTTGTAGCTCTGGGCTTAGGTGCGTTTAGTTCAAAGTGGACCCTGCTTCCTCCCTCTCATCACTTAGCCACTCACTCCATCCATCTATGTGTTCACAAAAATAAGAACTACTTATGTGTTTGATCTGTATTGCATTCATTTGTTGAACACATCGACAGTCACATATGATACAAAGATAGGATACTCAGAAAGCTAGCTATAGATCACGAACCCCGATCACTTCTATACGTACATAGATCATAAATGGCATGTCGCTACTATCAAATCTAATAACATGATACTGAAAGCA
Source organism: Rosa multiflora (assembly GCA_002564525.1). Classification (NCBI taxonomy): domain Eukaryota; kingdom Viridiplantae; phylum Streptophyta; class Magnoliopsida; order Rosales; family Rosaceae; genus Rosa; species Rosa multiflora. The sequence goes on from BDJD01006730.1 coordinate 15,849, forward strand.
ATCATCTTAATTTATTCAACATTTTTTCTATCCATTGAACCGCTCAAGTAGGTTATTGCTCTATGTTTTCCTCAAGCGCAATGTGGATCCGAAGAAATCATATAGTCGGTACGACCATGTTACAAAAGAATCTATCTTTGGATTGAACCTCATGGAGTTCAGGTCAACATGCTAAATCCCTAAACCAAATATTTTAAATATTTCTCTGCCTTATCCAGTTTGGGACTGCCGGCCAAGTTTTAGAAACAGACAATTAAACAAGCGGGTGTCGATCTGTATAACTTGCAAGGCACTTTAGGTGATGTTTATAATATTGCAAAATATCTGCATATTTTCTTTCATGCAAATAAATACGTATTAATGGAAGCCAGAGTATGCCTTCTGCTGAGGGAAAGGAACTCATGCAGCTAGCTCACCTATAAAAACTTTACACGACGTGTTCTTAAGCTATCCAAACAAACTTTATTTATAACAAATGTACGTGTAAAATGCAAGTGTTTATTTAAGGTATAGACAGGTGAAGTAGAATTGATTGTAGATGAATTTATAGAATTAGGTATAATTTAGACAGGTAGGTACTAGTGTAAGTAGGGAGCGAAATGGGGTGGGATTGCTTTTAAGTGGGAATGTGGCTCTGGTACACACACACCATTTCTGGTACTGCAGCAGTTGAGAGTTCACCATCGCTTCGATCAACGACTGTAATCCACACATGTTCACATTGATAAAGTAATATGAGGTTTACATCCAAAACCAATTGATAATGGATGGAGTGGTCCAAACCCTTATATAGGCAATGTCCCATTTTTCCCATGTGGGATGTATATATATTCTTAACACGCTCCCGCACGTGTGGCGAATTTTCAAGCCATACACGTGGACAACTTGGGTGACGTAGAGCCCGTGTGGCCGTTGGCATGCATACGTGGGTAACCTGGCTCTGATACCATGATAAAGTAATTTGAGGTTCACATCCAAAATCAATTAGCAATGAATGAAGTGGCCCAAACCCTTATAAACTCATAGGCAAGGTCTCATTTTTCCCATGTGGGATGTATATATATTCTCAACACACATATCATACAGTTCCTTCCATATTGGATATCTCTTAATACGCACTTAATATTCTAGCTGTTTCGTTTTATTCAAGTACACGATGTGAATCAAACTACGTGAGATTTCGGAATCAAATTTGGAATGAGAAATTGAAATGAAAGCAATAGTGCAGCTAGCTAGCAGTAACGTACAGCAAAGTTGAAATGTCATTAACTGATCTGAGGGATCTAAGCTAGCTATCTTAGTTATGTATAAGATCCGTGTGCCTCTGCGGACCATATATATTCAGCAGTTTACGTCTGATAAAAGTGCATGTGTGTGAATCAGTGAAATGTTCATGACTTTTTATATGGCAGATGCGTTCATTTATGTGATATACTAGCTACTGCTAACATGGCAAGGACAAATAAAATACCATGTAGGGTTCAATATATAGCTGATGACGTTTCAATTCATCCAGCAAAATACCATTACTTCGTAGCTCAATTTTTTTTTTTTTTTTTTCTGAAATATGGTTTGGAATCCTATGAATTGAGAGACTCAGTCTCACGCCATATTATTAGTGTTAGGAACATCATATTGAGTATGGCATATAGCTAAAATCCAGAATAAGTATTACGGTCTAAAATTTTTAGAATTAAAGGTTTCTTGAAATTATATTATTTTTAAAATTATATATAAATATATAAAGGAATTGCAACAATCACTTTGAACCTTAATTTGAAAATCATATGTATTTTGACCTGAACATTTTCGAGATGATACCAATTGTTATTAGTGTTGGGAAAATCATACATTGAGCATGATATA
>BDJD01006730.1:17968-34170 GCA_002564525.1 Rosa multiflora
ATATATATATATATATATATATATATATATATATATCCTAAATAGAGATATTGACCCTAATAACTAACGAAGTGTTTTTCCTCATGCAGATCTTATTTCAATAGGATGTTGATGAGTCGATCAGCATCCACCTCTTGCTTTTACTGCTAAATTGGGAAGTACTCCACATATTCCTTGCTGTAAAAGAAATATTGGAATTGTTTCTCTCTTTGGTCTATAATCTGACAAGCCAATATTTTTTCGTGTTTTAGAGTTATAACGATAAATTGAATCGAAATTTACCGGTTTATTCCCCACATGTTCATCAAATTTCATTCACCAAATGAATCTGCTTTCATTATTGTCTTTAAACAAGAGGTGAACTACAAATTATTTGGGGTCAAAGGTTGTGTGGTGAATCAAGCATTCTTCTACATATAATGTCGCAGCGACCATCCCCCAATTCCACTAATACTTCCACGAGCATCCAAAAGCATAATTACGGCTTGACCATATCCTAAAGCGACCTCTGAGCTACTGAATTGAAAGCCATATATCCTAACCACTCAAACTAACATTTTCTACGAAGTTTGAATTGTTTACCACTATGGGTTTTGCAACTTATTGGAAAACACCTAATTACAGATATAGCAAGTAATGCATTCGTCATTAGGTTGTAAATATGAATTTTAAGTAACAATTTTGGACCAATACCAGGAATTCCGCAATATGATTAGACTCTGAAGAACCCTAAACAAGAGCTAAGCTTGTCGAGGACAGACCACCACGGCCGGGATCCAAAACGCATCTTAGGTTTCACTCTGAGATGTGCATTTGCGTATCTTTACGCAGTACACAAGCTTTGAGAGGAACAACTCATCGAACTGGAACAGAATCGAATGCATCTGAGGGTAATAAGACTTTGGACGTTGACAACTGCAAGCAACCAACTTCCATGGTGGTCTGAAACTCTAAATAACAAGACATTCCCGAATCAGGACATTGGTTGGTAGAAATGCTGGTCTTGCTTCCCCAAGTATTCTTGAGAATGTACTTACAACCATTCATGTGAGCTTGATATCTCACCAACGAGCTGTTCATTCATGGAGAAGACCAAATTTTCTACGTCCTGGTCATTCTTTCTAAGCAAAGATGAAAGGTCGTTGGTGTTTGGTGGCAAAGTTTAAACAAGCACTGGTCAAACAACCCATGACTTCTTGGGCTTTAGCAAACAGGTTTCACATTCAAGGCAGTGCTTGACGGACACCTCCAGCAACATAGTGAGTGAGCCGCACAGCCATTTTGCTTGCTTGTCAAGGCAAGAAATATTCAGGCTACCATAACAGACCACTCTTTTGACCATATCAAGAATACAGGACAAAATATCACTAGGCATCCAGTTGAACCCAGAATTTCAGAACCGATCAGTCATAGCATGCATAATAATCCTCTTAAATGTATGAGATGAAGATTTCGGTAAAAAAAAACTCAACAAAAGAAAGAGATCTAAAAACCTTTAACCCTCCAGTAAATTGATAAAATTTCACCAAGGATAGTCAGACATGGTCCACCGACTATGACAGTAGCAGTAAAATTAAAGAGTAAATGAGTTGCACAATTTCATCAAGGTACTGCACAAGAAACTATTCTGTATAGCACTATGTCAAAACACCACCTCATTCATCTCCCAAAAACATCACAACAACTCAGAAACTTTCACTTCGGTCCACCAAATTTGCTCATCATCTTGGCAATTATAGGCGCCACCTTAGGATTTGCTTGATGCTTTGCTAGATTAGCAGGGTTCTTCATCACTGCAAAACATATCAGCCAATTACACTCGGGTGCATATAGCGAAATCAGAAGCAGGCTAAACAGAAAAAATTAAGGTAAATTGAATTGGGTGAAAGAACATAAGCATCAAACCACTTGACAAATAACCATGTATACTAGTATACACCAATTTTACAAGAAGGGCACATCAAATGGATAAGAGATGACATTAATCAGCGCATCAAGAACTAACAATGTAAACAAATGCCAGATAGAAACGTCCCTATATATGGCATTCACTTTGTGCGAACATCAAGAGCTAGTTTCAACTGTAGTAGTCTTTCTAATTATGTGGTTTACAAATCTGACTGTCTATTCCAGCATGCAACCTTCATAATCAAATGCCTATATGGAAAATCCGGATGTTCTATCTCTGTCTCATTTCATATAAGTTGGCAAGATATTTAGGGGACTGACTAATAAAACAACAAGGTTGCGACACCACAACAGATGGAACTGTTCGAAAATCCATCCCCACCTATGAGAAAGACATGAATGAATGCTAAAGGATCCAACAGAGGATAGCTGATATCTACTTAGCTAAGAAGACTCACTCTGAAGAACTACATATCTCTCGGACCCTGAAAGTTAGCTAAAACAGTCTGAGATGCTAGTCAATAATTGTTATAGAGAGTAACAGTAACCTTAGCATTTACATTGCTCCTAAAATTTTGAAAAGCGCCTTTTAAACTCCACCTTTCAGCTACTCACCATAAGCTCAAAGGTGGAGTTTAGCTCAATATGGATGATGTCACTAATGCAGTTCCCTTATTTATAAATATCATCTAGGAAGATTGGCAGCTTTGCTCTCCGTGTCATAAGACACGGGTTGCAATGGGCCTATACTGGCCCTCAACAGCTGTGGTGGTGTTCCACATCACCAACATAGAACTCTTTTAGACTAGACCTGTGACACCATGACCAGGAGAGACAAAACTCAAACGATAGGATGAGCTTATATGCTATCAGCATGATACAAACCACAAATCTAAGTTCCAAAACTGAATTATAGGATCTATTTTTTAAGTGCAACATATATCTCATATCAAATCTGAGAGTTAAAGGAGGGAGACAATGCCAATTTGAGAAATATAAGTATGAGAACAAAAGGTACCATCTTGAAGAGCAGCCATAACTTCAGGATCACTAAATGCAGACATCAGTTCTGGGTCCTACACAAGTTTCCAACAGAGACAGTTTGGTGTGTAAATAGCATTTCTGACTTAAGAGCACAATGCTCCAATAAATATAAAAGAAAGACTATGCAGTCTGTAGACAATGCACACTTATACTACCATTCTGTACTTCAGCTTACAATTATTCTGTACATATATAAAGTAAGGATAACTATTATTTTCATTTTGATTTTCACAGCTTGATGTGTAACCACAGTCAAAAAAGCATAATCACTAAAATAATTAAATTTTATCAAGACTAGACATACATTTAATATTTTGCTGAAGTCAACATTTCCAGGAACCCCTCCTGCAGAGCCTCCAGGCGCACCTCCTGCGCCTGGAAAGCCACCTGGCATTCCTCCTGCGCCTGGAAAGCCACCTGGCATTCCTCCTGCGCCTGGAAAACCACCTGGCATTCCTCCTGCGCCTGGAAAACCACCTGGCATCCCTCCTGCCCCAGGAAAGCCACCTGGCATCCCTCCTGCCCCAGGAAAGCCACCTGGCATCCCTCCTGCCCCTGGAAAACCTCCAGGCATTCCACCAGGAAAGCCTCCAGGTCTTCTGCTAGAAGACGACTGCTCTTGCTTCTTAGCCTTCTCATACGCAGCCTTGGAGAAAACACACCAAAATATCAGAATCAGACGGAAACTTGATGCACAAAAGTTTCTTCTACTTTTTATATATAACTAACCTGCGCCTCAGCTTTGCGACGTTGTCTCTCACGCTCAATCTTTCTGTCCTCTCTTTCCTTACGAAGCCTATCATACTTACGACGGTGTTCCTGGATCTTGTGTACATTAGGTTCAACCTGCACAGTCCATGAGTTCCAATTAGACAGTAAACCTAATCCTAAAATAGTAAACAAATATAGCCCAAGAATTGCAATAAGCCGACAAATGAGAATATCATAGTCCTCTAACAAGTGATGGTTTTCCTTTTCCTTCTTGTCTATGAGCCAAGTGCCAACACCTTCAGAAAATAGAGTATCTGGACTTTCAAGAATTGACCCACAATAATTAATTTTCTAGAATGTGTTGCATTTTTCAATATCGCATAGTTTGATCAGTGATACAGTGCTCTTCATCAATCCCAAAACCTAGTTGGCCGCCCAATAAGCAAACTATTTCTCGGTTTCATTAAGGCCTCGTTTGGTTCACGGAATTGAAGCCTCGGGAAAGGAAACTCAAATCATTTTTTGTGTTTGGGATAAAAATAAAAGGAAACATTTTCCTGGAAGGGAAAATATGGGGGAAGTGGTTCCTTCCATAGCCCAAGGGAATCATTTCCCCCTTCTTTCCTTGCATTTATTACTCACTTTTCATTATTTTATTGCATTAATTATAAATTTTTTAACAACTATCCTGATAACTTTCCTTATGTTATCAAACACCGGAAAGGAAAGGTTGTGGGAAATTTAATTTCCCATCCATGGGAAAGACAAAGGAATTACTTTCTTTTCCGCAAACCAAATGAGGCCCAAGTGATAGCAAAAAAAAAAACTGTCTATGAAGCACATAAGAAACATTTGGAAGATATTACATGCTCCTCCACTGAAACCAGTATAGTTGGCAACTAATTTGGTATTTACAGTAAGAATGTACGATACATGTACGATGAGAAAACCGGATAAGTAGGGAAAGTATGAGAAGCAACAAATTCATTCATGCACAAGACAAGATTAATAAATATGAAAATAGGACAAGCAAGAAGCTGCTATAAACTAGTGGCAGAAAATGAGAGAGAAACCTTCTTAAGTACGGCACTTATTTCCTCATCAAAATCTAGCTTTGATGCCAAGTGGAGGTCCTTTGCAGCCTCTTCCCAATTACCAAGCATTGAATGAGCTATGCCACGAGACTTGTAGCCTTTAGCAGAGTCGGGATTAATCTGACAGAGAGTACATAATAATAAATTACACCTTTCAAGTAGCTAAAGCTCAAAATACATGCTTGTAGAATTATAAACAAAGTCGCAAAAGCAAAGCTGTCATATGAATAAAGAAAAGAGATCTTATTTCCATTATCTTGTTGCGACACACAAAGCAGTACACGCAGATGCTGATGAACATGTTATTTGAACTTTAACACTTTGTCAAGTGGGCAAGCAAAATATACAGAGAGAGCGCACGCGCGCACATATAAAGAAATGTCAATTATAGATGGGGAAAAAAAATTATTGGACAAAGCAGAAAAGGTATAAAAAAATAATAAGAACCTCCAAAGCAGCATTGGCATCACGAATGGCAGCATTAGGTTTTTTCATTTTGATGTACACACTGGCTGTTAAAGCAAAACATAAAACAGAATCTCAGCCACATGCTAAGAAATCAGCTAATTAATTCAACCAACGAGAAATAACAATGAAAGTAAGAGAGCCAAGAACTCAAACCTCTGGTGCCGTACATAATTGCCGAAGTAGGATTGAGCAAAATTGCCTCAGTGAGATGCTCAATGGCTTCCTCCAAGTTACCTGTATCACATAAAATTCATCAAAATCCTTACCAATGCCCACAATTCACATACAAATTACACTGCTTGCAACTCATTATACCTTCTGAAATGGCCTCAATAGCTTTGCCCTTGGCCGCCTGCGAGGCATCACGGTTCTCTTCAGTGACCTCAACAGATGCGTCTCCCATCTGCAAAGCAAGTAAATCCGTCACTACACATAAACTACGGAAATGATTCGCATACTAAACAAACTATACCGAAGTGAATCGAAAACTAACCTTCTGAGGAGGTTCATTGTCAGGCTCCACAATGTCGCCTTCAAGCTCGAGATCAGATTCGACTATCTCTTCTTCCTCTTCTTCCTGAACATGAACCTGCTCCGGCTCAGCCTCCTCCGACATGTCGTCGTCGCTCTCCTCCACTACATAGCTCCTCTACGCTCGCAAAACCCCTCAATCAAACACATGTACATCATATCGCAACAGAAATCACAGAGCGAAATAGAAAGAAAGAAAGACTGTTACCGGTTTCGAATCCTCATTCTTGCCAGCAGATGAAGGCACAGTAGCACCGAGACTGAAACAAATCGTTTAATTCATCAATACCAGACCGAAATGAAGTAAATTTCATTAAAGAATTCAAAAAAAAAAATTAGCAGAAATGGATTTTTACCTCTCAAGGTAATCGCGGAAGAAGGAGAGCGAAGGATCGGCGAGAATGGAGGGATCGGACTTGCACTGCTCGACAAAATGCTTCAATTGCTTCAGCTTCGCTTCCTCCATTGTTGAAGTATCAGAGTGAGAAGGAATAGGGTTTTAGAGAGGCTGAGAAGAGAAGGAGGGAGTGGTTTGGTTTTTTTTTTTTTTTTTTTTGGGCAAGCGATGGGATTTAGAGGAGACTTTGTCGTGACTAGGGGGTGACTAGGCTGTTCTAGTAGCTTCTATTTGGATAGGAACGAGTTCTATTACCCGTTTTAAAGGACGCCGGTCGATCTCATCGCCAGTGAAACCATGGGCGGGTTAAGGACGGCGTTTTGAATCGTATTGGGCTTTGTTTATGGGCCTCATCAGACCTTCATAAGCTTTCTCTATTTTCAGATTTTTATCGAAGTGATAGAATTCAAAACTATTTATAGGGGGGACAAGATGGGAGCACCGACGGTGTAAGTGACTCAACCCTTGATATTTATTATCAACTTTATTTTTAATAAACAAAAAATGTATTTAATGCAATCTAACCATTCATTTATGTTGGTGCAAGTGCACGGCGGTGCTCTGAATAATCTCTCTGACGTTTTCTGCAGGTATTTAAATGCATGGATGCCTATTGATAACTCGTTACGTGTATTGAGGGGAAGAGTAATTTCATTCACGTGCTAGTGCCCTAGCAGTGTCTAAAGATGAGAAAATTCCCTAAAATGAAACTTCACATATAGGCACACACAAGAATTACACTAAAATATCGTTATCAATATACACATTATAATATTTTCAAAAAAAAAAATATACACATTATAATGAGGAGATACTATCCAAAACCATCCAACCACCATCGTTTGGCAATTGCCTCCTAGTAATTTTGTTTAAATAAATTTTGACGGATTTGTAAACAGAAACTCTTCTGCTAGGGGTTTTATCATTCGAGATCTCAATGGTAACCCTCTTGTTGCAGCTAGTAAAAAATTGGGAAATACAATTGTACCAGTGGTAGAAGCAATAGCTCTTCTTGATGGCCTTATCAGCGCTCAGCAAAAACGATATCTCAATGTCCAAGTATAAGGAGACTCTAAGCTAGTCATGGACTCTAAGCAAACTTTGTAGCAGATGCTATTGCAAATCTAGGTCACAACTCTTATAATGCTATTCCTAGACCAATACGGTCCTTAGTGTAGCTTCTAGAGCTCTGCTATTCGATGTTGTAAACTCTGGTTGTCCAATAGGCTTCCATCTATAATTAATAGTCTTTTCGTATTAAAAAAATATATACATTATAACATATCAACAACTCGATATGTATTTTTCCTATGTTAAAGGACAAATTTCAGTTTACCACCCTATTACACTCAACATCATATTAGTCTCTCCTTTTTCAATTTCATTAGTAACACCCCTGTGCAGACTATGCTCTCAATTTAAATCAACCTTGTCCAAAATTTACCGAGACGTCCACATTAGACGTTAAGTGATGACCTGACAGCTAGCTACCAACTAATTGAGTGGGCCCACATGAAGAACAAAATTCCTATTATGACCCTAATGGGTTCCCATCAGACGCCTCCCCCTTGAAAATTTCTATTAACCTGATTTTGTTCTAAACTCAATCTCACTTAAACTCTCTCTGAAATCTAAATAAAGCAACAATCTATCTAGAGCAGAAGTCATAGCAAAGATCCTCACTCCCACTCTTTAACTCTCCACATAGACAAGGTAACAATAACAAGTTGAATAAAAAGCATAAAAGCCTCCATCCAAATCAGTTTCTAGATTTTTTATTTTTTTTTACCATTACCTTCACCACGATCCTCAACCACTCGACCAGACCCAGATTCCACTACCCATTTCCCCAATTTCTACAAAACTCCTCACTTTCGTCCTTCTATGCTATCCTAGAGGGCCAATTTAACTAACTTTCTTCACAGAAACGAAGTTGAATTGAACACCCTGATGACCGAAAAGAAGCCCAACGAGGCAAGACAATGGTTGTCGGTGTCAAGCTAGACTCACAAAACAAGAAGAAGAGGCAATTTCATCGACTTCATGGCACTTATGAGATCAGTGAATTTCAGCTTGTCCAGGTCGCCTACATCACAACCCGACTTTCAACTTCTTGTTTTTTGAAACCAGAAACAGCTTGTGAATTTCAACCAAAATCCAAACCTAATTCTACTGAAGATTGTTGCTTTCAATCCCAAAACATAAACAAAATGCTGCATTCATAAGAAGATGAGGAAATCAAACAAGAAAATTCCTAAAACAAATTTGCCAATACTGGAGTCTAATCCAATCCTCAAAATCCCAAAACCCATAACCAAAAAGCTCAAAATTGAATTAAGAAAGAGAGAAAGAGCAACATGCCTACAAAGCCAATTGAGAAAAGCCTTTCACAAACCCATTGACGAATCTGCAAAGCGATACAATAGTGTAGAGAGATAAATATCTCTTTCAACATTCACAGTCTCCAAATAGAGCTTTTGGAGAAGAAAAGCTTCCTCATTTCACTCCTTACTCTTCCTACCAACAATGAATCGAATGAATCTACAATAAAATTGTAATCTTTACATAAATAAGGGAGATTAGAGTTTTTACAGACTAGTGGAGTTGGATGGAAGACGACGAGGACCAATTTGAAGCTCCGGCTGCAGATGAGACCCTTGTGATTGTTGATTTCAGAGCAGAGCTCGAGCTACCGGGCCAGATTGCCTGAAACCTGATCCCGAGGAGATAAGGATGGCAATGACGATAGCGACTTTGGTCTGGTGCTTGAGAAGCCAATCGCTCTTCCATATTCCAGCGGGAGGAGTGGCAGCGAAGGAGGAGTTGCCGGGATTGGGCTTGAGGGGGGGTTAACGGAGGAGTCGCCAAGTCCTCTCCTTCTTCTCTACTCAAACTCTTCACCGATTCAAATCACTTCTTCTGCTTTTAGTTTCCATCAAATAAAAAATCAGAACCGTTTGGGCTCCCAAAATCCCAATTTTTTTTTTTGCCGTTACTATTTTGGGAGAAAAATTATGTGAAATGTCGAGTTTAGCCCTCTAAGTGGGCCCACAACAACAGTTTGTCAGTGCCAACTTAACACTTAACGTCCAATTTGGATGCTTGAGAAGATTTTGGGCACGATTGAGAGAAATTGAGAGCACGGGGGTATTGCTGATGAAATTGAAAGAGGATGGAACATCATGCTGAGGTCAAACATAGGATAGTAAACTGAAATTTATCCTATGTTAAAACTCAAATACTTTGTATGTGGTCGAGCTTATCATCGTCGTCCAAATTAATGTTTAAGAGAGTGGTGCATGAACTAATAATTATGACCTGAGAAGGACAGCCATGAGACACCTGAAGACGACGATATCCAAGTGTTTAGTGTAACTGTAAACTAGACAGAAAAAGCTTGTGCAGTTGTGCTTAACATGAAGAACGGATTTCATCATAAGCAAAGCCACTTCCTTTTAGAATCTATACTTTCCTAAACACCGAAGTAATATCATTTATGTGTAGGTAGGGGCCGATGAGAGCAGCAATAAAGACAAATGCTATTAGAGAACGGAAAGGAAGACTAAGCTCCGAGATGAAGTATATATGCAAACTTTAACTTCAAATAAAACCAACTTAGATAATTTAGGTGGATTCTAAACACTTTTCAGACGAACTAAGCATCAAATGTGATCCATTTTTGTTAAATACAGTTTCGCTGTTGGATTCAGATACAAATAAGAGTAGAGAATCCATTTCCCCTTTACAAACCACAATGAGCCTTACCCATTTGTAGCAAAGATTGATTCATTACTAATACTATAGAAAACCATCACGATATAAGCATGAATTTGGTCAATGGTGCTACCAAAAGCACACGATCATAAGCAATGACCCAAGCTAAAAATGCTACTCAAATAAATTAATCTCGACCAACAAGAAGCAAATACAATGATCTCCAATTTCTGCTATGGACCCTAATACCAAAACGATCTTTGCCTTATTTACTCAATAGACTGTAATTATCGGCTGCGAAAAGGCTAATAATACATGACGGAAGCCCAGAATAAGAGCAGAGCAGGGAGTCCGATCCACCCAATCTTGCCCGAACCACTGCTACCATCACCTCCCGGTACAGCTGCAAGATGAATCACAAAAGTATATGAACACAAAGGAGACTGCCACTTCAATTCAATAGTTGTTGACTCATTCTTTGACAGTTTAAGTATTGTAACTCGGTGATTGATGTTGCAGCTTTTATTGCTTCAATTAACCGAAGAAACCCTAAATGTACTACTCACAATGGTATATTGTATAAGAGCATCTTTAGCAATGCTAGCCATTTTTTGGCTAGCCACTTTAGAAATATCTCTGTATTAGTACTCTTTATTTTAATTAATTTTGAATTTATATTATTTTTTAAAGAAATATTAAATAGTTTAACAATATTTATAAATTACATAAAGTAACTCAAAATGAATGTTTTAAATTATAGAGAGTCTCATCTCGCTCTCTATATTTAAGAGCGATATAGCTAAAAGTTATAATAGAGAGTCACTTAGGAGTCTGGTGCAGCTGTTAAAATAGATAAAAAGCTAAACATGCTCTCTAAAATAGCTAATGAGCCAAAATAGAGAATCTGCTAAAGTTGTTCTAACACATAAATCCAATAATCAAATCATGTGACTTTGGTCCTTGGAGAAGAAGAAGCTTCAGCATTTGGACAAAGTAAGGATGAAAAAGCATGGCATATCTTAATGAGCACTAAATTTAACATCTATTTTCTAACAAACTCTACATTTTCGGAAGTCAAAATAATTATGAAGACGATCCAGGAAACCTGCCAAAAGGTTAGAAAATTTTCCATGCTTTCACATCTTTAATACGGTGGTCAAAATTTTGGAAGCAAGCTCCTTCCCTAAAAAAAAAAATTGGAAGCAAGCTGAAGTCCCAAACACATGCCCGGGCTTCTGTCCTCTTCTTTGTTTTGGCCATAACACTGTCCTTTACCCACTTTTATACACTAATCAAATTTTGGGGACTATTAACTATTTAAAATTAATGGAAAGAATTCTAAAATAGGGAAAAGTGACGACAGTGATGACGATCCAAGTCAAAAACCATGAAAATTCTCTAATTGGTGACCTAATTGCCAATGAAGCGTAAGCCTAAACTATTGCTCACAGTTAATAATTACCCGAAAAAAAAAAAATTATATATATATGATGTTAGGACTTCAAATATTATTATTATTATTATTTTTTTTTTTTTGTGAATTCCAAAATGCTTATTTTATAAAATGTTTCTTGTTAGACAACTCGATTATCAATTTGATAAAAATTAGTTAGAGTATGTCATGAAATATTTTTGAATTGTGCATTTTACAAACAGACAGCTCAACTTTCATTGTCAGAATTTCAAACGTAATAAAAAATAGTCTATAATGTTACGAGATTAAAATATTTAGTAACACACCGCTTACTTCATGTTAAAGAAGACTAATTAATTTGAGAAGAGGCCATTTAAAATATTTTGTGTCGGAATATAAATGTAACATTAAAAGGATTTTAATATGAGAAAAAGTTTGGTACCTGAAGGTGGAGAAGTAGCTGGTGCTTGACCCAGGATAGCTGCAAAAAGCCAAAAACCAACAGTAAAACATTAGTTCACACTAGTTCATATATACATAACCAAGATCTGAAAAGGGTGTGCATAGAAATCCAAAATCAACCTCAAAAAGTGTGCATTAATTCATCATCAAATCATACCTTTGCACTGATCAACACCGACAGAGTCGACGCCGCAAGCGTTGGCAATTCTGAGAGCCGAGGTGACGTTAGCGCCCAGGGACTGGAGAAGTCCGGGGGTAAAATAGAGATTGCACAGGCAGGCAAGCTTGGTATCCACGGTCTGTTTGATGGCGGTGCAGCAGGTGGTGGATGGTTGGTCCTTGTTGTTGAGGTAGTCTGCACAAGGCATCAGGTCATTAGCGCAGGTCTGCTCAGCCTTGGTTGGGCTCGCCATAGAGCCCAACAAGGCCACCACAACCACCATGGCCGTCAGTGTGGAAATGTTGCAGGAACCCATCAGTGAGAACCTCCTGTTTTGCTCTCTCTATTATTGGGAGAGGATTGGTCTGCTCTGGCTTTCTGTCCGGTTGCCTTGTGAGTCTTCTTTCCCGTTTGTGTTTTGTATATATACACAGCTGTGAACCTCTGATTACTTGTGAGGACAAAGGAGATTGACCACGTGGGTTCACGGAGCGTTGATCCACGCTCTCCGTAAGTTTTGTTCTAAATATTTCCCAATTATTTTCTATATAGTTTTCCTTTGTTGTTTTTTTTTTTTCCTACATCATTTCAACAGTCGAATGATCCCGAAATTGTGCGTCAGCTAAAATATAAATATTATACACACATATATACATTTTCAAGAAACTTGAGTGTTATCTAAAATGTAAATTATTTTATGCACCGACGGTGCAAGTAACCCAACCCTTATAAAATATAAACTGTTTTCTGTTCATTAGTGTTCACCTTCGTTAATTTGAAGGAAAAAGAAAAAAAAATCATACTTATTTGGTAATCATCCAACCCTCCAACTACTCTAGGACGTGTGCAGGGTGGCATTAAATGAAGCATATGGGTCCAACGATTAAATAATGCCAACTTCTAAGTAGTTAGTACAAGATAGAGCTGATTCAGTTGAGATGTGGACAAATGTTGGGGGAGCTGCCCCCTCAGGCCGTATATTAGTTCTGCCACTGGACATGTGTGATGGTGTCGTTAGTTGTTTTAACATAATTTGTTTAATTAAGTATACTAGTCATCTTCTCTTAAAATAATGAGTTGTAGATTCCGAAGAAAATTCATATATAGAAACACCAAATAATACGTTGAGAGTTCAAATCTATACCATCTGTGCATATGTCAAACACATCATATGCATAAATCAAGTGGAGTATTGTCAATCCAATGTTTATCCCTCTAATTGCAGTCCGATAAATTTTATTATGTTGTGCATTTTGAGAGCAATGAGAGTTGGTGGGCAATTCTATATGGCGTTTCAAAATCATTTAATTTAAGTGTGATTCAACATGATAGACAATCATTTATTCAATCATCTAATGATTCAAGTAAATATAAAAAAGTACATCTAAACAATAATTATACATACATCTACGTACGTGTAAATTTTTTTATTATCATTGAATCAATTGTTAAAACATATATGATTTCATAAAACGTGATGTTTATCGTGTACTGGTGTATTGTAGAATAGTTTCACATACACATTCTACCATTTTGGGAAGAAAGTGTTGCCTGTCTCATTGCATTCTCTTTGCCCCTCCCTAGCTAGCTCCCTTATTCTAATACTTTCCTTCAAAAATGCTGGCAAAATTAGACTTCCCCTATTACCAAATGCTACATGAGTTAGAATATGATTTTCTGTTTCGATGCAAGACCTCAATTTAGGGGAAAATATGTTTAAAAAAAAAAAAGTCCAAATTTTACGCATGTCCTCTCTATTTTCCGATTGTCACATTTACCTTTCTGTGTTTATTTGTCCAAATTCCACAGAACTTCTACATGATGCCAAATTTGCATGTGAACCTAAGAAGCATTCAACATCACAATACTGCGTCCAAATTTCCACAGAACTTCTACATGATGCCAAATTTGCATGTGAACTAAGAAGCATTCAACATCACAATACTGCTCATATGTAAGCTAAATGAAGCGATCATAACCCCGTGCCATCAATCACGCTGAATATGTATAATCTAATGCCCCAAGTAATGCTCATTATTAACGCCATTGGAAATTTGGTGGTGAAGCCAAAAGTTGATTTCGGGGGGGGGGGGGGGGGGGGAAAAAAAAAATTGAAAATTTATTATTTATCAAAATTTTAATAAAATAATAATTTAGAAAAAAATTTCAAACTTAAAATATATTAAAACTTTGAAGTTTAAAGCTATAAGAAAGAATAGTGTTAATGTTAAAAAAAAATTAAAAAAATTGTTAAAGGAAAAACATATTGTGTGCCTTCGTCAAAGCAACTGACGGAAAGGGAATCAAGAAATCAGTGATTACCATCAATCAGCACAATTACGGAATCAATCAGTATTCAGTATTATTAATGTAATCGATATTTCCGTTGTAATTCTATCCCTATATAAAGAGACTATGAAATGAAATGAGCAGACCAATTTCAATTGTCATTTTACTTTAACACGTTATCAGCATGCTCAGAGCCAATAGCCAAAGAAAAAATCAAAACCCTAAAAAAAAAAAAACCTTTTCTTCTTATTCTGCCGCCACCAAAGATTAAAAAAAAAATTCTTCTTCCTCGTGCAGCAGCCCCACCCTCTGCCATCACCACCTCACCAGCCAAACTGGCCTCAGCCTTGTCCAGCGTTGCACTCCATCCCAACCCATCCCCGCGCTCGTCCACCTGCTGTTGTGCGGTCTCCAACCTAGCCTGTGCGACCTACCTACTTGCACCGGCCTCTCCCCTTCACCTGTAGCAAAGTTCCACGGCCGGTTAGACCGAGCCCTGCATCTGCTCGCACAGACCAGAGCCTCATCTGCAGCACCGGTCCCTGCAGCCCCTATCCCAACCGCCTGCAGCACCGCCTCCGCCTTGCCCGCACACACGCTTAGCCTCCATCCTCTGGCCCAGAAGAAGAACAGAGAACCAAAAGAAGACGAAGACGCAGAGAAGAGAGAGAGAGAGAAAGAGAAAAGAAAAAAAAGGAGGAAAAAAAAAAAGAATAGAAAAAAACTGGGACCCGGCCCAAAGTAAAGAGCCGGCCTGAAAGAAAAGAAACAGGCCTGAGGAGTGAGGCCCAAGAAAAAAAAAGAGAAGCAACGAAAAAAATAGGCCTAGAACAAAGAAAAAAACAGAAACAGAAAGAAAAAAAAACAAAAGCAGGCCTCACTGGTGAAGCAGCCCAGCAAGAAGGAAAAAAAAAAAAAAAAAAAAACTTTATATGATTTATAATTATGTTTAAGCATGCTTTATGTTTTATTGCTTATGTTTTTTTTATCATGAAATTTTGAGCATGTTTTATTTTATTTTATGCTTATATAAATTTTACCTTCGCGTGCTTTATATTATGCTATTATTTATATTTTATTTTACGCTTGATATATTATTGTTATTATTATATGTAACATATATTTTGGTATACATTTGTGAAATTTGAGCATGCCATGTAATTTATTTTAATATATGCTATGTTTTTATTATTTATTACGTGTTATGATTATTACTTGTTTAGAATGCTATACAAAAAGAATTGTGTTTCGCCATGATAATGAAAGTTCATGCGCATTATAAATACACACTTACTGTGATAAAGTATTGTCACATAACATCAAAAAATGTAACCATTACGAATCTTGGTCTTGAAATCTAATTCATATTTTTGGAAAATAATTCACGTGGATGTCTTTATGACTGCGTAATTTATATCTTCCCTCTTGTTTTATGTAGATGGCTGATCCAACTCGACCTGAGTTTGACATTTTGGACTCAGAAAGACTTGAGTACCATCGTTGGGTTTCCGATATGGAAACTGCCTTTGTGGCAGAAGACTACACTGCCACCATTACTGACCCCAAAGATGATGAATTATCTAATAAGGTGAAAGCAGATGCCTTAATGTTTCTGAGGCGACATATTGATCATAGCCTACGCTGGGAGTACCTTTAGTTGAAGACACCTAAAGCACTGTGGGATGCCCTTAAATGACGTTTTGGGAACATTCACAATACTTTGCTCTCAGGACTGGCTGTTCAGTGGAATGGAATCCGCTTGCTTGACTATAGAAAGGTCAATGACTTCAACAAGGACATGTTGCGCTAACAGATGCCTTAATGTTTCTGAGGCGACATATTGATCCTAGCCTACGCTGGGAGTACCTTCAGTTGAAGACACTAAAGCACTGTGGGATGCCCTTAAAGGATGTTTTCGGAACATTCACAATACTTTGCTCTCAGGACTGGCTGTTCAGTGGAATGGAATCCGCTTGCTTGACTATAAAAAGGTCAATGACTTCAACAAGG
>BDJD01006730.1:44520-76461 GCA_002564525.1 Rosa multiflora
CGATTTTTTTTCCTTTCCTTCTTTGACAAAAAATAATTCACAAATCACAATTATACGACGATCTAACAGTCGGACCCTCACAGATCACCTAGAGGATCATCTTTACCGTTTCAAATGATGATCCAACGGTCGGATCCTCACGGATCGCCCTTAGGTTCATCCTCTCAAAATTATACGAAGATCCAACGGTCGGATCCTCACGGATCGCCCTTAGGTTCATCCTCTCAAAATTATACGAAGATCCAACGGTCGGATCACCTATAGGGTCATCTTTACCGATTTATACGATGATCCAACTGTCAGATCCTCACGGATTGCATTTAGTTTCATCCCCTCAAAATTATACGACAATCCAACGGTCAGATCCTCACGGATCTCCCTTAGGTTCCTCCTCTTAAAATTATACAACGATCCAACGGTCAGATTCTCACGGATCACCTAGATGATCATCTTTACTGATTTATAAGATGATCCAACGGTCAGATCCTCACGGATCGCCCTTGGGTTCATCCTCTCAAAATTATATTAAGATCCAACGGTTGGATCGTTCCGGATCGCCCTTAGAATCATCCTCACAAAATTATATGACGATCCAACGGTCGGATCCTCACGGATCGCCTTTTGAATCATCTTTGCAAAATTATATGAAGATCCAACGGTTGGATCGTCCCAGATCGCCTTTAGAATCATCCTCACAAAATTATACGACGATCCAACGGTCGAATCCTCACGGATCTCCTTTTGAATCGTCTTTTCACAATTATACGAAGATCCGACTGTCGGATCCTCATGGGGAATAAGAAAAATTATAAAAATGCCTTGGTTAAAAAAAAAATAAAAATGGGGAACCCGTATGAGTAATGGGAAATGGGTTTTTGGCAAAGAATTTGAGTTAACGGGTTCCAATGGGTTTAGCCCGCAAAACCCGTTAATTTGCGGGTTTTTTGCGTGCGGGCTTTTTTTAGCCTGGATTAATAAACGGACAGGTTTGTGCGGATTTTTAGTGTGCGGGTATAGTGTGGGTTTGCGGGTTACGGGTTACGGGTTTAAATGCCAGGCCTATTTAGGTCATTGCCCGGATCAACTAGGACGTGAGACTGAGCCAGCTGGCAACTTGTCACTTAATGTAAGAGAATCATTTTGTCACTTCATTTATGACAAGTAGGACCAATAATTCTCTTAATTTTTTTTTTGGGTGATTGAATTAAGAAAATTAATGTTGTTTCTGGTCAATGATGAACGAGTAGATGATCGACTTTTGTAAAGCGGCATGTTTTTGCCGGATTTCTTCACCCTTTTAATTAGACAAAGATAACTTGCTATTAAACGAAACAAAATTTTTAGAAGATGAAGGCACCATTGTTCCCTTCAATGATGAAGTTAGTGAAATCTCTAAATTATAAAGATTAGATTTTAGTTTTTATAGTGAAGTAGTGTTTACATGCAGCGATTTAGGGTTCTTATGATATTTTTATAGTGAAATCTCTAAATTATAAAGATTAGATTTTAGTTTTTATAGTGAAGTAGTGTTTACATGCAGCGATTTAGGGTTCTTATGATATTTTTATAGTGAAATCTCTAAATTATAAAGATTAGATTTTAGTTTTTATAGTGAAGTAGTGTTTACATGCAGCGATTTAGGGTTCTTATGATATTTTTATAGTGAAATCTCTAAATTATAAAGATTAGATTTTAGTTTTTATAGTGAAGTAGTGTTTACATGCAGCGATTTAGGGTTCTTATGATATTTTTATAGTGAAATCTCTAAATTATAAAGATTAGATTTTAGTTTTTATAGTGAAGTAGTGTTTACATGCAGCGATTTAGGGTTCTTATGATATTTTTATAGTGAAATCTCTAAATTATAAAGATTAGATTTAGTTTTTATAGTGAAGTAGTTTTTATACTGAGTATGTATCCTTAGAGATTGATCATCATAAGTTGTCTCTTTCGTTAGGTTGATTCACCATGAATTGTGTAGAAACTCAAAAATAACATAAGCAAGTAGCTGCGGGGAATATGTTCACCGTGGTTGATGGAAACACAATAAACGACTCACACCAAACGCTAACCAACCAAGAGAAAAAATAGAGAAGTTTGATGAAGAAAACTTCATTGATATCTCAATGACTTCTACAGTTCTACTTCAACAACAAAACTAATTATCCTATTTATTGGGAGTCTCATCACAGATTATCAAGTCTCTGGACTGAAACATTAAAACTCAACTACCAACTATCTTGGAATATCAAAGGTTCACAAACTAGAAAACTCTTGACAATTCAAAAATACTAAGTAGATAATAATGGGCTTGGTTTAATTGCCAACAAATCATATGGGCATATATAGTTCGTGACTGAAGATGTTGAAATATTATGGGCACACCATACATTTATGGCACATTTACTTACTTGGAATGGAAAATAATCATGAATCGGAGACAAGTGGAATGAGAGAATAAAGGAATCGGTATTGATTCCGGAGGAATGATTCCTAAACTCATCTCCCTCCTTTGTAATCGAATTCCTGAGTATTCAGGAATCGATTCCTGATAAGGTAAACGCAGGAATATTTTTACCCCGTAATCATTCACTCTCCTTCCAAATAAGTAAACGTGCCCTTAGGTTTGATTCTCACCGTTGGCACTTAAGGTTTCACTTTGGAGTTTTGCACATAATTAATGAGAGAGAAGGTCGTAATCTATTAAAAATAGATGAAACAAAAATGAATCATAAAAAAAGGGAAAACAACATTCTAATGATCAACGCTTTCACATAGGATTATGATGGATTTGAACTTTGAAAGTAGGCGTTGTAGGCGGATAGATTGTGAACGAAGAATTACTGCGACCCTAACATATAAGGAACCAAAAGAATAGTGATAGACAAAGTTGTGTAAGAAAGCGAGCACCAGTCTCGTTGAAATGTGGATGTCTTCTTGTTTTCTTGTCGTGATCATATGTATTATTACTTTGAATGCTTGTTGAAGAATTATTGTTTTCTTGTTCCAAGCTTTGATTTTATTTTGCTCGATGACTTGTAGTTTCAAGTTTTGATTTGAATGCTTCCGTGAGAATAGAGAAAGAACAAAGCAGGCTGATAATGAAGTTAGCTGGCATAGAGTTGGATAAGAAACGATCAAACAAGATTGAAAAGTAGAAAACGATTAACGATGATCTAGCTGCGCTAATTTTGAAGTTTATCTTTTGATTGAACGAGAAGTCATTTTTTTTTTCTTTAGGAAACGCGCTTGTGCGACTAAATTTTAAAATTTAATGTACATTTGATTTTCTTGACCAACTTTGAAGTTTTGCTATTCTTCAAGCTTGAGACGTCCCAAAATTACTAGACGTTCTAAACTTAGGTGAGAGTTGCTATCTTGTAAGCAATCTATACTCATACTTGCACTAAATTCACCTAATTCTCTCGTTAGGTTACATGATTGGGTTTTACAGGTTATGCTAACCTATACCATTGGGTAAATGGACAAAAACCCTTTATTAATTGGATAGCTTGCTTAAGAGTTGTTTGACATTTCTCCATTTTGAACTAGAATGAACACATCTACCTTCTATTTGAAAGATAAAAGTAATGACTCGGAAGAGTCTCTATATCTATTAATAATTAAGAAAAAGTTTATCACACTACGTTATGAAGCCTTAACTCAACTACAAAATAACACAAAAAAGAAAAAAGATAAAAACAAACATACAAAACGTAAAGGCAAAGAAAGACGACAAGTGAGTTAGGAAGTCACTCAAGTCCTTGCCATAGAATGAAGCAACAAAAATAGAAAGGGGAGATCACACAAAAACACTAAAAAAAAAAAAATCACTAATGACAGACCGACATGATAATCCCTAAAAGTTGTAAAAACATTTTAACTTAGTTACTTTTTCGAAAAAATATGAAAATATGAATTGACACAATGTTAATATGTCTCAAATAGTTCATCCAAGCTCTTAAAAACCCCGTCGGTGAGCTAGCCTAACTAACACTGTGGAGGTCACGGGTTCAATCATCAGAGATGGGGTGGGGTGGGGAGTTACATTGTTGTCCAGAGTAAAAAAAAAAAAAAATACTCTTAAAAAACCCCAATAAATTGATCAGTTAGAGGTGTTCACGTGATGGACCACAGATTTAGACATTACCTTGAGCTATATACGCCTCCTCTCCACAACCCTAGCCTCCCATATAACATCAATAACCACCAGAATTTCCGGTGCAGTTCAATGACACTTCCAAAGTGTCCTTGAAGAAAAAAAGCCTAGACTATGAGGAATTAAATCCACACTTTCCATTTTACAATCCACCCTTCTCATTTTGTTTTTAGGTAGAACTTATTAAAACATAAAATTTAAAATAAATACTAAAGACAAAATTTAAGTACTAAAAAAGGAATGTGGATTGTAAAATAAGGAAGGTGGATTTCACTTCCCTAGAACAAAAGCATCAATATCGCCAAAAACAGCACCATATTCCGCCGAACCCAAAAAGCCCGACCGCTTCGTGCTTGGGCCTTCAATGTCTGCAACTCCGCACGTAACCGGCCCAAAATTACTCAGATAACCGTTGCATTTCCCGCCACACATAACGCTCTATTTACCTTCTCTGCCACCCAAAGGGGATAACATCATAACAAATCCGAAACAGAGCAAAAACCAGAGGCTGAGCAGAGCTTCAAAAATCAAAAACCAATGGCAGCTCTAAGCATTGGCATCGTCACCACCAGCTCCGCCTTACTTTCAAAGCCGACACTCCGCCGTTTCAGGCCCACAAGGATTTCCTGCGTCGCCTGGGTAACCTTCAAACTCTGCCTTCTCCAATTTCAAAACCATACATCCTTCTTTTTATCAAGTCTTGAATTTTTTTTTTTCGAATTTGACGGTGTTGCTAAACCAAGGAAGGATCCAGAAGGTATACTCGGGCCGCCGCAGACCGGCCACATAGCCCGAAAAGAGTTCCAGAGACGGCTCGAAAAGGACTCCGATGCTCGAGAAGCCTTCGAGCGCCAAGTCATTGAAGAAAAAGAGCGCCGTCGAGCTGTCAGAGAAGTGAGTTTGAGAAGCTGGTTTTGAATTTTGATTAATTTGGCATCTCAGTTTTGAAGTAAATAAATATTATTTTACTGTGTTTGTGATTGTTTTGTGGTTTTGTGTCTTTGTTTGCTTGCTGTTAAGTCTCGAGTAGCTCCAGATACTGCGGAGGGGTTGATCGAGTACTTTCTTGATACTGAGGCTAGGGAGATTGAGTTCGAGATTTCGAGGTTGAGGCCAAGGTTGGTGATTTGAATCCATTCCCTTATGAACGTTCTTGAAAATATGAATGTTGGGAATACGTTTATGTATGAAAAATGGAAGAACAAATCAAATTTTTACTCTTTAACATATTAAATATGTTATGTACAGATTGAACAAGGAATTTTTCTCGCACCTAAAATTTGAGATAGGTCAGCTACGGTTTGCGGTTTCAAAAACTCAGGTTCGTTACTGAAACTATACTTTAGGGGTCAATTTCTGCACAACTTGAATAATAGATTGACAGTGTGCATTTGATGATGGTTTGTTTAGGATATGGAAGATAGGTTGATTGAGCTGGAAGCATTGCAGAAAGCCCTGCAGGAAGGAACAGGTTTGTTAAAGTCCACGCACTCTGATGATGAAGAGTTCACCTCGTTGTTGCATGCTTACTGAAACTGCCAATTTTTTTTCCTCGTTTTCTGTTACAGAAGCGTATGATAAAATGCAAATTGACCTCGTTAAAGCCAAGGAAAGTCTGACCAAAATCTTGTCATCAAAGAATATCAAAGAAACTGTACGTGATGCTATTTTCACTCATCGACTTTGAAGTTGAACACTTTTGTACTGTGTTGCTCAACTAAGTTCATTATTCTTGACAATGCAGTTACTGGAGATGGTTGAAAGCAACGAGCTTAATAGATCCTTGTTGACAATTCTTGATGAAAACATAGCAAGTGCACAGCAGGGTAACCAGGTAATCGTCTCGGGAAAGAATCTTCAGATTTCCCCATATAGTTTATGGATCTCATGGTATTGTTTGCCTTTCCAAGTTTGAGGCTCCATAATACCTCATAAAACACACCATCTTCGCCTGAACGTGATATTACTTACTAGCTTTATGTCACATATAAATAATACTAATCATGAAACTTGGGGTAAAAGATCTTCTAATGAAGGTACCACAAATGAAAATAGAATGTGCAAGGAGACACTAGCTCATAATCACTTAGCCCGCTGCAAAATGATATGGTGGTTTAAACGTAGTGGAAGCAAACATATTTCAGTCCTCATTTTTACCCCTGCCAACTTCTCAATGTTCTTAACTTCATCATAGAGTAATCAGGTAAAAGTCTTCTTTATGTAGGAACCACTGTCCACTTGACCTATATACCAGTCGTGTAGGTCTTGGAACAAGAACATAAAAACACACAAAAAGTTGCTGTTAAATCTTATTCAGTTACTGCATCAATGGTGAACCAAGTCAGTAGATTTATTTCAATGTTAACTTATGACTTGCAGAAGCAAGCAGCGGACTTCATGGAAAAGCTTCGTGGAGCTGTTCTCAAGTACATGACAGTTTAATGATGAGTTGGTACATATTATGTGCCTAATGAGTGTTTTAGACGAAATTTTGGCAACTTTGATAGTTTGATCTGTCTATATTGTGTTGCAACACTAAATTCGATAGATTATGTTTTTCTTTATAAAAGAACAAGATAAGCGTAAACATCGAGTATACTTATGTATCAATACATGCTTAAGACTTGGAATACTATACATATAGTGATGTTCTAGAATCTAGATCTTTATACAAAGATAATCTCAAAACACAGAATCATGAGAACAAAAGATAATGATACAGTAGTTAGGCCAGTGTCTAGGATCTGGTAGGATGAGACAATAGGGCTCATTCAGGTGGTAATTTTTCATAAAGGAACAGCCTTTTATTGACAAAAAAGGAAGGGAATACATAGTGTCGAGTGTAATATCATGGTCTATTAGGCTTCATTTGGATAAAGTGATTTGAAAGAAAGGATTAGACTTGACGACAACAGAAAGTTTATAGAATAGAAGGCTACAGAACATAACTAGATACCACACATTTGAAATACCAAGAAGCAAGGAATCATTAAAAGTTGTTCTGTTGGTTTTTTCCCTATTCGTGTTTATATATATATATATACATATATATATATATATATATATATATATATATTTTCCCTTTGTTTGTACGCTGTCATATTATTTAGCTGATAAGTTCATTAAAATGAGAAACTAACAATGGCGATTGAACTTTGAGTCCTTGAGAAGCAGTGATCCGAGAAAGTGGTCACTGATTATTTGGTTGAGAAGTGGTCACTATTCTGTAAAGCACTCGAGAGGCAAAAAGTGACATGCCAGTAGTACAATGTCAGGACTGAGTGCTTTCTTTAACATGTTTGCTAATGCCAAGCATTCTCTCATATCATATAGATGCTCTTCGAGGCTGGGAAGTCTGTTCTTGAAACATGGAAGGGGACTCAGTACTGTAAGCATTGGTCTTCTTCCTCTAAAATTAGGTGCAAGAACAACAGACATTCTAACTTTGGTAGATACACTCAAACTGTTTAGCTGATTATCCACGCACAAGGACTCAGCTAGGTTTTCAAGCATGAAATACTAGATTGTCCTTTTTGTGTGCGGTCATTCGGCTTTTTACTGTGTGCGGATCTTCCAGGCGTCTCAGTCATTACTTAATTGGCCCCAGTAGAAAAGTATTTGGGGAAATGTAGTAAAATTATGATTCAATTAGATTCGATGTAATATAGAATTATGAAAAAACCAGAATCGTTGGTATATTTTATTTCCAGCAAGTGCCTAACCTTAGTGGAAGGTCTGCCTCAAGTTAGTGAGTAGTGACCTAAGCTGGATCTAAACAATGAGCCTCATACTTTTACTTGACATATCATCACTTTTCTGTGTGTGCATTCAGATAAGGCTGGTTAAAATGTTTTTATACTATTATACTAATTATGTATGAGGGTTTTAAGCAAGTTCTGATTTAGTCTGATTAATTTTTCTGTATCATGAGATGCAAATATTGCTTTACATCCTTGGATATTATCGATAGTTTCTACCTAATCTTCCTGTGTTAGTACTTCCGTATTTAGTTATCATCTCACTAATTGTACTTGTTATTCATTAGACCATATAACAGCGTAAGGTGGAAGTCAGACTAATTACTTGGACCATTTAACAGTATCTCAACACTAAATTATTTCTAGATCATATGCCTACCGGCCAAATCTCAAATAATTTGTTCAAATTAATGTAATAAAGTACATAGATTAGGTGCTTTGGGGTTGCGAAGGGTTAGGCCTACATTTACTCCATTACGGTACATATCAGAAGAAAACTGGTGAGCTTAACTTCCTTGGAACCAAAGAGAGTTCGAAAAAGTAAAAGAACAATAAAGAGGGATGAGAAAACGGAAAGCAATACAAGTAGCTCAAGAGAAAAGTAGGCATGTGACCACTTTTATTTCATATCTCCAAAAGAAAGACTAAACCCTTCTTAATTCTCTCTATAAAACTCTCAATACCCTCATTGAAATCCTTCATCTCCTATATCCTTAGCAAACATGGCAAGACTTGGTTTGATTTCCTTACTAGTTCTCTTCCATGTTGTTTGCCTCGTTGGTAAAGCACACTCAACCCCTCCTAGACACTCAAGTTCCACTAAATTCATCGAAGCTTCATGCAGAGCAACCCAGTATCCAGCTCTTTGTGTTCAATGCCTTGCAGGTTATGCACGCTCGATTCGACAGAGTGAAAGACAGCTAGCTCAGACTGCTTTGGCAGTGAGCCTATCCCGGGTGCGGAAAGCTGAATCCTTTGTGGCCAAGTTGACTAAAGTCAGGGGGATCAAGCCTAGGGAGTACAGCGCTGTGAAGGACTGCATAGAGAACATGGGGGATGGCGTGGACCGGCTTGGCCAGTCGGTGAGGGAGCTTGGACATACCGGTCGAGCCTTTGGTCAGGAGTTCATGTGGCACATGAGCAATGTGCAGACTTGGGTTAGTGCTGCACTCACTGATGAGACCACTTGTCTTGATGGGTTTTCAGGTCGTGTTATGGATGGAAATATCAAGGTTGCTATAAGAAGAAGGGTCAATAATGTTGCTCAGGTCACTAGCAACTCACTGGCTCTGGTTAATCGCTTTGCTGCTAAACACAGGGCGGCCGCAGCTGCCAAAGAGCCCTAGATCTAGTGCAAGTGAGTTTAGGGGTTATATGTACATGTGACATGGTATTAGTAAGGTTTGTGACTTCGTGCCTGGCCTAGATTTTGTGTTAGAGGGTATTGTTGTTGCTTGTTGATGTGTAAAATGACAACCTTTAAGTTTGGTACCAGTTAAGCTTTTGTTTGACTGAAGAAGATCCTCCATTCTAATTAAAATGTCTGAAATACTATCAAATGATTTGGACAGACTCAAAGAGCATCTCATCTGATGTAAGAGCATATATGGGTTAATTAAGTGTCTTTAATATCAGTCAGAATCAAGACAATAATAAACGTGCATGACAGCAAATTAGTGTTGATTTTTTTCTCATATATTTTTTTGTAATTGCATAGATTTAGCGGTATTTTTATTATTAGTTGGATAGATTTAATATTCATTTTGTAATTTTCCATTTATTACTTTTCCTTATCTTTTTTTTTTTTTATATAGAAATAGATAATTTCATTACTTATCCATGGCCAGAAGGCACGTACATCATAGGTTGTCTCATACCAACGGAATTCGAATGGCACAAGCCGCCAAACATATGACAGGTGACCCTCATTGTAAACAGATGCGCACACTTATTAAAGTGCCTAGCTAAATGCTCAAAACCCAAACTATCCAAGTTCTTGCTATAGCAACCCTACTCGCCTAGAGACCTCAATTGGTGTACGACTAGAGAAGCTAACTTACATAGCACTAGACTCGAAAACAAATGCTAGGCAACTAGAGAAATATACTAAAATAGGCAAAAGCCCCTAGGTCCACTAGAAAAGCAAGACAAGAAAAGAAAGACCAGCCTACATGACCACATGACTTAGCCCAAGGACAAAGCCCAAGCACCAAACCCATCCACCATGACCAGCCCAAAACCCTGACGACGAGCCAAGCACCAGCACCAGCACCACGAGCCAAAACGTCGTCGAAGCCGCCCCTGATATCCACCGAAGTCACCGTCTCCGTAGCACACCGGAAGACCGCTCCATCAGCACACCTCGACCAGCCGAACTAGACGCATCCCGTCGCCAAAACCAGTCCACACAGCCATCCCCTGCAGGTGAGCCTATCCTCATCCAAATCAAGATCACACCAGATTGCATCCCTCAAGCTTCCTGCCATCGCCAAAAGCTTCAAATCCCCTCACCAGCCCGGTAACCAAATCGAAACGATCTGATGACCAATCCGGATTCAGGGCTCGATCACTCCTCCAGAGACAGTCTAGAAGAAAAAACTAGTCCCGTCCGACCACACAGCACATACCTGCAAGCCAGAGGCTCGCTCGGCATGGCGGCGCAGTCGGACGAGCTACAAGGCTGAGGAAGAGGGTAGCTTGCGAAGGCGCTCTAGAGTTTGCGGCTAGGGTTCTCAAAAACTAGTTGCGTATCCTTATTTTGTCTACTTTTCCTTATCTTGATTCGACTTTTATGTTATTTAAGCAAGAGTTTGTCATCTTTGCAAGGAAGCTTTTTTGATATTATAATGAAAATATAGCCTCTTTTCAGCTGCCCATAATGAGTTGTGTTATTCTTATTTCAATGACGTGTGCTATTAGTTCTAGGCCTATGTTTTAGGACCCGTCCCCCATCAATTTGGTATCAGAGCTTTGGTGAGAGCGTGGTGGATTCCATGGTTTGAAGCAGGCTTGATCGGGGAGGTTCTCGAATGGAGGGTCGTCATAGCAACGACATGGAGGAAATCAAGAAGACAATTCAACAACTTGTAGAACGTATCAATCGCATTGAAACTCAACACCAAGGAGGTAAGACTTGCAACAGGGAGAGACATGTTTATCAGCGTGTCACTTGCATCGAAACCTCATGCCAAGACGGTGAGTGTTCCGACAAGGAGAGAAACATTTATCAGCGTGTCACTTGCATCGAAACCTCATACCAAGATGGTGAGTGTTTCGACGGGGAGGGAGACGTTGGCCATTTTCATCACTGTGCTATGTTGTGTGAGTCGAAAGAAAAGGTGGAACCGGTTAGTTTCGACTATAAAGGTTCAAATACTATCTTTAACTTTTCAGTTAATGTTGTAAATATTAATGTGGCTATTCATGTAATAGCAATTAGTGTTGGGTGATATCCGCCAATTAAGATTGATTGGTGATTAACAGAATATAATTAGCGATTGATTGATTGTAATCAGACGAGTGATTGATGTAATCGTTAAATAGTTACATTTTTGTAAACCTGAGGAACTCCTATATAAACCTCATTGTGAGATGAATAGAATCACTCCATTTTTCTCATACTTCATTCTTTGTGTCTAAACTCTCCCTCCCTCAAATTCTTTTACTATCGTTTTACAACACGTTATCAGCACGACAAGCTCTAGGATTTAGATTGCGAGTTGTGGAGAAGAGGTGGTTCATCATTCAATCAAGAGAAGAGGCGAATAACTCTTGAGTTATTGGATTGGCTGAGAAGACAACCTTCTCAGTTCTACACAAATAAACTGAAGATTCATCTGTTCTTCATCAAGTATTTTTCTTTCCAAAATCTAATTTTATATTCATGCTTATTGAGCCTATTGATTGAATATGAACAATCACCATGATGCATGAACCCCCAAATTTACTTTACTAATTTATTTGGTTGATACATATATATTTGTCGTATATATTTGTTCATGTTTTTGGATTTGATTGACATATATCATGACACATTGATATGTATGATTCCTATTTAATATTACTACAATGCCATAAGCATTTACCCAATTTATTACCTATACGAAATGCCAGAAGCATTAATGGGACTTGAACCCATTTCCTTTGTGTCTAAACTCTCACTCTTTCAAATTCTTTTACTATCGTTTTACAACAGTTAATAATAATTTGAAAAAGGAAAAAAAAGATGGTTTTGTGGATTTCAGTTTACCACGAATTTATGAATATTTTTGTGAGGCTTGTTGTGGCAATTGTGATGATCAGATTTGTGATGGAAATTGTTTGGAGGCGAACATGGTAGCAATATTATTGATAAAGAGTTTGAGCTAGCTGTAGGAAATATTACAATGCACATGCAAGAAATTGATCCAATTATCCAAGTCGTTGAAGCTATTGTACCAGCAATTGAAGTGGAAGACCTTTACATGTGTATGAGTATTGAAAAAATTGATATAGGTGAGAGGATTGGTGATATTATACATATATCTAAAGCCTAGTTAACTGTTCATCACTGTGCAAAATGAAGTGTCTCTTTTCCCCCTGCTGTCTCCCTCAATTACAAGTTTGTCATTCATCTACACCCTGATCGTTTTTGTATTCATCTACACCCTTTTTACGCGATCGGTTTTGCTTTTGTCTAAGAGTGGCGTTTTAGGATTAGAAGAGACTGGAGATATTGTGCTGTTGGAATCGAGAGAGCGGGAGAACGTCTGCGTTTCGTTTGGATCGATCATGAAAGCTTGGCCATCGAAGGTATTGTTTCCCAGATTTCTATGTTTTTTCGTTTTGATTGGGGTTTTTGTAGCTGTTGGGTTTGGATTGATATGGGTTTCGATATTTTAGTTTCGGTGAGTTTAATATCAATCAAAATCAAGGCAATAATAAACATGCATGACAACAAATTAGTGTTGATTTTTTTTCTCATCTATTTTTTGTAATTGCATAGATTTAGCGGTATTTTTATTATTAGTTGGATAGATTTAATATTCATTTTGTAATTTTCCATTTATTACTTTTCCTTATCTTGATTCGACTTTTATGTTATTTAAGCAAGAGTTTGTCATCTTTGCAAGGGAGCTTTTTTGACATTATAATGAAATTATAGCCTCTTTTCAGTTGCCCATAATGAGTTGTGTTATTCTTATTTCAATGACGTGTGCTATTAGTTCTAGGCCTATGTTTTAGGACCCGTCCCCCATCAATTTGGTATCAGAGCTTTGGTGAGAGCGTGGTGGATTCCATGGTTTGAAGCAGGCTTGATCGGGGAGGTTCTCGAATGGAGGGTCGTCATAGCAACGACATGGAGGAAATCAAGAAGACAATTCAACAACTTGTAGAACGTATCAATCGCATCGAAACTCAACACCAAGGAGGTATGACTTGCAACAGGGAGAGACATGTTTATTAGCGTGTCACTTGCATCGAAACCTCATGCCAAGACGGTGAGTGTTCCGACAGGGAGAGAAACATTTATCAGCGTGTCACTTGCATCGAAACCTCATACCAAGATGGTGAGTGTTCCGACGGGGAGGGTGACGTTGGCCATTTTCATCACTGTGCTCTGTTGTGTGAGTCGAACGAAAAGGTGGAACCGATTAGTTTCGACTATAAAGGTTCAAATACTATCTTTAACTTTTCAGTTAATGTTGTAAATATTAATGTGGCTATTCATGTAATAGCAATTAGTGTTGCGTGATATCCGCCAATTAAGATTGATTGATGATTAACAGAATATAATTAGCGATTGATTGATTGTAATCAGACCAGTGATTGATGTAATCGTTAAATAGTTACCTTTTTGTAAACCTGAGGAACTCCTATATAAATCTCATTGTGAGATGAATAGAATCACTCCATTTTTCTCATACTTCATTCTTTGTGTCTAAACTCTCCCTCTCTCAAATTCTTTTACTATCGTTTTACAACACGTTATCAGCACGACAAGCTCTAGGATTTAGATTGCGAGTTGTGGAGAAGAGGTGGTTCATCATTCAATCAAGAGAAGAGACGAATAACTCTTGAGTTATTGGATTGGCTGAGAAGACAACCTTCTCAGTTCTACACATATAAACTGAAGATTCGTCTGTTCTTCATCAAGTATTTTTCTTTCCAAAATCTAATTTTATATTCATGCTTATTGAGCCTATTGATTGAATATGAACAATCACCAGGATGCATTAACCCCCAAATTTACTTTATTATTTTATTTGGTTGATACATATATATCTGTCGTATATATTTGTTCATGTTTTTGGATTTGATTGACATATATCATGACACATTGATATGTATGATTCCTATTTAATATTACTACAAAGCCATAAGCATTTACCCAATTCATTACCTATACGAAATGCCAGAAGCATTAATGGGATTTGAACCCATTTCCTTTGTGTCTAAACTCTCACTCTTTCAAATTCTTTTACTATCATTTTACAACAGTTAATAATAATTTGAAAAAGGGAAAAAAAGATGGTTTTGTGGATTTCAGTTTACCACGAATTTATGAATATTTTTGTGAGGCTTGTTGTGGCAATTGTGATGATCAGATTTGTGATGGAAATTGTTTGGAGGCGAACGTGGTAGCAATATTATTGATAAAGAGTTTGAGCTAGTTGTAGGAAATATTACAATGCACATGCAAGAAATTGATCCAATTATCCAAGTCGTTGAAGCTATTGTACTAGCAATTGAAGTGGAAGACCTTTACCTGTGTATGAGTATTGAAAAAATTGATATAGGTGAGAGGATTGGTGATATGAACTCTAACCGTACGTAGTCATATTTGTGATGCCAACGTGGGTTTCAATCTTGGATTCTTGGACTTCCAAAAACTAGGGAGGGGTAGGATTCAATCTTGGAAGAGAGTAATACAAATGTGGGTTTTGGAGGCATTACCTACAAAATAAAAATTCACAGATTTGTTGATTTTGTTGGGTTTAATGTGTTCAATTTTCAAATTCTCAAGGTAGTAGTTGATATTGCCAATTAGATGAAGAATGTTGGTAAAAGTTTTGGGTTAGCAAAAACCAAATTTCTCAAGCCAAGATTAGGAAGGTATTCCAAATATTTATTAATTTGGAATGGACTATTCCAATTGCAAGCTAAAGGATTGACCATGATTTGGATGCAATGGATGATTTTGCTAGGATTCTCCCTAATTCATGGCTTGAATTCGAGGACGAATTCTTTCCAACCAGCTAGGGAGTCTGATGCAAGAGCATATATGGGTCAAATTAAAGATCAGTCAAAATTAAGGCAACAATAAACATGACAGCAAATTAGTGTTGATTTATTTCTCATATATTTATTTGTAATTGCATAGATTTAGCGGTATTTTTATTATTAATTGGATAGATTTGATATTCATTTTGTAATTTTCCATTTTTAGCTTTCTATAATGAGTTGTGTTCTTCTTATTTCTGAGAGTGTGCTATTAGTTCTAGGCCTATGTTTTAGGACCTGTCATCCATCATCATCAATCACCTAAATATGATAGACCTTTCCCAATTGTCTGTTTCACTTCCAACATGTTTTCTGTTCAATTTGGAATGACAGGTACCACTTTGATATTTTTCGAACCTAATTCTTTCCGAATTCTTTGATGTAGCACTTCGAAAGTTCCTTGCACAACGAAAACCAATTAGACATCAATGGAAAATGATCACATGATTCACATATTGAACAGATATGTCCCCCACAAGATCTACAAATGTATGAAAGATTACATGGATCTAAACTTTCGGTTTCAGAGCTTAAGACCGCATCAAATTGTTCATTAATTTAAAAGCTGCATATTACAGCAGATGCCTAACAAGTTCTCCTTCTTCCTGAGAATTATACTTTTCTAGTGTGACAAAGTCTTCTGGACCCTGAATTCAAGACATAGTAAAAGCTGATGTTTTCTCGAGTGTTTTCTTTATTTAGTCACTTCACATAAGATGATCATATCCCAATTTTATGTTCATCTGGATGAGCATTCACTCATTTAGCTTTCCGCAAAGTATTTCTTTACAAAAATTTCTAGCATCTTCTTATTCGACAATCTCCTCGATCTCACAACATAAACGTGATTTCCGAAGCTATATATAATTAAAATTCATCCCAAAGAACAGGGAGACAATTTTGCCGCGATTTTCGGCCTACATGAACTAACAAATTATAGTTAAAGCATTGTCATTTTCGGTGTGATTATTCTTTTTAGGCAACTTCAATGTGATGAGTTCTTATTATTGCTATTTTATCTTTGGCGACTTTTGGACTACCTTTAGAGGCGAGAATCGAGACGACCAAATCTAGAGCTAGTTGATTTTCCACTTCATGAAAGCAATCTAAAGAAGATGCAGAGATATCTTTTTTTTTTTTTTGACTTTGTCAAAGGGACCCAAATTAGAGATATCTAAAGAAACTTATCTCTTAAATTAGAGCCTTTTTCAGGGGATGGGAGTCTTATACAAAAGCTTGTGCCGGAAACATTCTGCAATCAGCAAAATTGTTTCTCACTGCTTGAAACAGAATCAGAGTACTTGGTTAAGCTTAAACAAATGAGTCATTAATCAAGTACTTAAGTAATATATCAGAGTATCAGACTTATCAAGCCTAGTCATTGAGCACGGAAATGATATGAAGCACATGGAATAATGAAAAGTTGATTAATTAGTTTAATTACCCCACCAAATGGTGGGGAGGCAGTTGCATGCATGAATGGGTGAATGATTAAGGGGCATAATGAAATCCTCCGGTCCCCATGAAAGTGATTTGTGGACCATGTGATAGTGAAGCTCAAGCTGAACCTGCATTGTAAAGTTAATTGGAAGCAGACAAAATGCCATGGAGCTCACATGTGGAGAATATGTAAATATAGGTTTGAGTGTCTGTTTATGTTTGTATGAAACTTTGAAAGAAGTAATAAACTAATTAAAGGAAAATGAAGCAGAAAAAATTAGTAATCATGATCTGGTATGTTACTTGGTTTAGAACCAAGAAAGTCTGCTTAAATGTA
The DNA here is from genome assembly GCA_002564525.1 of Rosa multiflora. NCBI lineage: Eukaryota > Viridiplantae > Streptophyta > Magnoliopsida > Rosales > Rosaceae > Rosa > Rosa multiflora. The sequence continues at coordinate 61,478 of BDJD01006730.1, forward strand.
TCCTTGTATATATAGCAGGTCTATTTTGAGTGAAAGGTTTTGAAGTTAATGAATTGATGCGTTAATGTACCCAAGGGAGTCCGGGAATCCCAAGAGTTAAGAAACCTAAATCTAATAGAATTTTTGAAAACTGGTTAACATGTTCAGATAAAAATCCCATTCCTTGTTCTGTATTGCCTTGGTCCAGATAAACTGGTTTTTATATGCTAATGCTAAAGCTTGTTATGAACACTACAAGAGAAAATGTCATCGGCGACAACCCAAAGTAGTCGTAAAAAGTCAAAATTTCTCGCTGAATTGAAAATGCGACGACTTTGGGTTGTCGCAATCAGTTGTCGCCTTATGTGTTTTACTGATTGTCAAAAGCGACGAAATTAGAAGTTGTCGCATAAACATTAACTGACAACTCGTACAGGTGGTAGTCTAATTGGTTTTCAACGAGAAAGTTCAAGTTATCATACAAACATTAAGCAACAACCTGTACAAGTCCTCACTTAATTGGTCGTTTGCAAGAAAATTAAAATTGTCACATAAACATTAACCGACCACTAATAGAAGTTGTCGCCTAATTAGTTTTTAGAGATGAATTTTAAGTTGTCACATAAACATTAAGAAACAACCCGTTGAGCTCGTCACCTAATTGGTCTTTTGTGAGAAAATTAAAGTTGTCACATTAACATTAACTGACAACTCGTAAAGATTGTCTTCTAATTGATTTTCAGCGAGGAAGTTCAGGTTGTCACGTAATCATCAAGCGACAACCTGTAAAAGTCGTCACCTTATAAGCTTTTTGTGAGAAATTAAAGTTGTCACATATACATTAATCGACAACTAGTAGAAGTTGTCGCCTAATTTATTTTCAGTGAGGAAATTCAAATTGTCTCATAAACATTAAGCGATCTGTTTGTACAAGTGTATTTAACTATCAATGTTAAAGCAGAACTGCTTATTGCCAACAGGGCTTTCAACCAATATTATAGATAATGTGTATATCTATTTCTGCAATTAGATAAGAGAAGCATATACTGATAGCTTTACCATATCTCTAAGCAGCTACAGAAAACTAAGATTCATGAAATCAAAGTTAAAGCTTCTGTTTTACAAATGACTGTTTGATGATGAGAAAGGTTTTGGGATTTGTTCTACTAAACTTGTATTTATTATCCCAATCTAGTTAGTAAGATTAAGTTGAAATATTTTCTTTGACTAAAACAGAAGAAAAGAACTATGGCCAGAAATTGAGCATTACTTGGGAGAGGTCTATCTATTGTTTATTTAAAAACAATATAAACTAACAATAATGTTTCTTAGGATAAGTTTGTCTTCATCCAAAAGGCCAAGGATTGATCCTCATTTTCTTTGAAGTGTGATTGGGTTAAAGGGTACCCGAGAAAAAATCAATGCTACTGAATGGATCATATAAAAAGGGTCATAAGACCAATGAAATTTAAGCAATCTTGTTTTTTTTTTCACTTCTAGGATCCTGGTTAAGTCAATACCAGATGAAAAAATGTTTGGGTCTAATCAGAACGTCACCCAATTTCTGCATAGGTCTTACAGCAGGTACTGCAGCAAATATTTCTGGTAGTGTTCAATTTAAACCCAATTCTTTCTGATCTATCGCTTGTCGCATAGAATTTACAGCAGTGGAAGTTAAGAACTAGTGACCAAAAGCTTGAACTATTCACATTAAAATGACACAAACACGAGTTCTCCCTCTTAATCAATCCACCAAGTTAAACAGAAACACAAAACATCAATCAATATCGATCAAATATTTAATATCCAAGAGAAAATTGAAGAGGCATGTTTGGCAAGTTGCAAAGTGTCACTTCAGTCCTCCATTAGTTACGTGTACGATTGAATTATGCTTAATTATATAGGATTAACATTACCACTTTACCAGCCATTTGTGAATTTATGCATTGTCTGTCCAAAGTGGTGGTAATTATCGTTGAAGTTTGGTATAAGAATTTCATCCTTTTTCCTAACATTACTACTTTAGAGGATTGATTTAACAATTCAGTGAATGATTTGTGATTTATGATTTATAACAGAGAGGGAATAGATTCTCCTGATAAATTTTCAAAAGTTTTCCTTTAAATTAACGGTATTAACCTTGTCCTCCACATAAGTGGGAACCACTAGCTTAGCTAATTTCTATATATGTTAGGCATGCCTTCCTCTACAAATTCATCAATCTATCAAAAGGAAGAAAGGAAGTCTTCAAGAGAGGAGAGAGAGAGAGAGAGAGAGAAAGAGATGGAATGCCATCTTATGCTAGCTCTGCCTATTCTCCAGTTGCTTCTTTACCACATAAGCCCCTGCACAGCCGCCCCAGCATCTTCTTGCAAAGCAAACATCGAGTACATAAAGACATCATGCAGCGTCACAATCTATCCGAAATTGTGCTACACCTCTCTCTCAATCTATGCAGGAAAAATCAAGACCAACCCGAAAGTGCTAGCTTATACCGCCCTCAATGTGACCCTTGCAGCCACCAAAGCAACTTCTGTGGTAATAAACAGGTGTTCAAGGGTTCATGGACTGAAGCCTATAGAGACTGCAGCTGCACTCGACTGTGTGGAGGAGGTTAGTGACGCTTTGGATGAGCTCCGGATGTCCATAGATGAATTGGGTCATGCAGTTAGAGGCTCGAGAAATTTCTCGTTTCAAATTAGCGATATTCAAACATGGGTTAGTGCTGCATTAACTTATGAGGACACCTGCATGGATGGCTTTGATGAGCATAAATTGACTGGGAGGATGGAGACTGTTGTCCGGAGGAAAATACTGAAAATCGCGCATCTGACGAGCAATGCCCTGGCACTCATCAACAACTATGCCTCGAACTAAAGCTGCATTGCTCTATGGGAAAGAATTGTATAACATTATGTACTCAAGAGTGGACCAATAAATTATCTGTTGTTGTCCAAATGGAAGACTTGTCCATGTGTAAAAGCATCAAGGACAAGAAAATTATTTGATAAAAACTGCGATAGGATTGTGTGAGATCGATAAGGGAATATATATGTAGACTATGCAGCAAGCATAGTTTTTATAACGTACTGTAAATATGATTCTGTAAAGTGGTTGTAAGCCTTTCGAACTATAGCATCGATATAATACCTTGTGAAATGAATTGTGTATCCTAATTAATGATCTCTCTTTTAATTAGCATAGATAAGTGGAAATTAAGCTTTATTTCGTATTGAGGTTACTATTGCTTGTTTGCAAACTTTTGAGGGGATCGGAATGGGATACAAATTTTGTAGAAATGAATCAACCATGTATGACGAATTTTCAAGCCATACACGTGGACAACTTTGGGTGACGTGGAGCCCAAGTGGCCGTTAAGCATGCACACGTGGATAACCCGCTCTGATATCATGATAAAGTAATCTGGAGTTTACATCCAAAACCAATTGGCAATGGATGGAGTGACCAAAAGCCTTATAAACCCATAAGCAAGATCTCATTTTTCCTATGTAGGATGTATATATTCTCAACACCATGTGTTATTTCAAGCTAATTAAAAAACATCTTGGGAGACTTAGATGTATACAGATCAATATTTTTCTTAGTCTAAAGAGAAAGACATAAGAGAAAGCTGGTTCAACAATTTGCTTAAACAATTTGCTATGTATTGTCCCTTTCAGGCCTCTGGCCTCTATTAAGCAATACCACAGATTAGGAAGGCTTGATGTGAATGACTGAATGTGACACTTTCTTTGTTATTTAAATTATAAGCCGCCGGCCCGTGGTATTTAACATTATGATTTGCAGATTTAGGGACCCGGTTTGGCAGTTATGCTGGCTTTTCTTTTCCCGTATTGCAATTTTCCATTTTATTGAAAGTTTTACATTTGTTAGTTAATTTGTGTCGTGTTGTTTAGCGATTGTTGGGGTTATGCAATGGTATTAGTTTTTTGGTTTTATGTATTCTATCACGAATAATCCTTGGGTGAACAAGTATATTCACCCCCATTGTCTATTAACTCACTTTTACTTAATAAATTTATAATCCAACAGTCAATATCTTAAATTAGCCTTTAAAGATCATCTATCTAAAAAATCAATCGAATCGGAAATCGTTTAATTATCAATTGAATCAAATAAATGGACGGTTCTAACAACACTTACTGCTATTATGATGAACCATCCATGTATTTCATAAATTTTCCAAAGCTGGCGTCAGGCTTAGAGGGTTAAATTTGATCCAACTATGGCAATGAATAATGATATGCCTTTTCATGTTGGTTGACAGTTTTTTCCCCCTTTTTTTCCTTTATTAGTTCATCTAGTTCCTGCTATTTAGTCGTTGTGGTGGTTTACGGTTTACTACCACCCAAACTTGTCAAAATATAAGTAAACAGTAATTGACTGTTGACTTAGAAGCTCTGCTAGGGTTTTTCGTCAAATTGTTGTTTTCAATAAAACTTTCCAAATTTCCTAAATTTCAATGGCGCCGCCATTGCTAGCCTTGTGGCTAGTTGTCTTTCTCCTTCAGCACGATCCGTGGGTGCACAATTGGGCTGGTTGTGTTAAGAATATGGAAGAGAATCAAAGTCAAGAAAGTCAAGATCAAAAGATGCATACATCAGCTAAGTAGTATAAATGAGATACTCTTCTTTCTTTAGTATATGCAATTGCAACAGACTGTACCATTACCAAAGATTAACTAGTTACTTCTCTGTTTTTCTTCATCTTCTTCCTCTAGCTTAGGGTTTTGTTCACCATTGTTGTTTCAATTTCAAGCTTTTTTCACTATGATGACTATGAGTTTTAGCAAGTTAATTGGACATCAGTATTTCTGATGAACCCTTTAATTTACTTTGGATTACTATGTTTTTTGTTAGAATAAATGTGCGTGGACTTTCAAAAAAGGCGGATCACTAGGGGTATGCTGGGTGCTTATTTTATTTTAGAATAGGTTTTTGGTTGTACTCTGAAAATCAGCTCTTTCTGATGATCCTTAGGGGTCGGTCAATTTTGTAATGCTTGCTCAAACTATTAATACAAATCGACCTTTTTCATTAAAAAAAAAAGGAAAAAAAAAAGAGTTGTCATCATGTATATTGTTGTTTTAGATTTATCTAAAACATACAATGTACTCTGAAGTTGATGCTAAAAATACGCATAGAATTTGTTAAACCCAACATTTTCTCCCAACAAAATATGAACTAAGTAACAGTCTAACAAACTTTAGATTGTTACAAAGTGGGAAGCATTCTCTCTACAAACTCACAAGCTTTCCAACTTCTTTTTTACCAACCTCTAAATAAACAATTTTAAGAGAAAGGAAAAAGAATCTCGGGCCAGAGAGATGAAAGGTTTTCTTATGCCTGCAGCGGTTGCTTTGGGCATTCTCCAGATATCTAGCCATATAAGCCCATGCACAGCAAAAGTTCCTAGTACAACAAACACCGAATGCTTACAAACTTTATGCGACATCACAAGATCTCCTAAATTGTGCTACAACTCTCTCAAAACTTATGCAGGCCACATCCAGACGAATCAGAACGTACTAGCTTAAACAGCTATAGATGTGACCCTTCAATCCACTAAACAAACTCAAGTTTTACCGAAAAGGTTTTCAACCATATACCCGCAGTTTGGCTCCAATGGTTACTACAGCAATGCTTGATTGCATCAAGGAGCTTGGTGTCTCTGTGAGCGAACTCCAAAAATCCAAAGAGAAATTTGGTCACCTAGTTCAAAGCTCCAATTCAGGCCTTTAACTAAATAATAATATTCAAACATGGGTTAGCGCTGCACTCATGAATAAAAACACCTACATGGATGCCTCTCACGAGTTTAATTAATGCACTTGAAAAAGTAGAGACTATTTCCCGTAGACACATAGTGAGAGTGATGCATTTGACAAGCAATGCCTTGACACTCATCAACAGCTATACAGACATCAACTAAAGTTGCCCTAAACAATATTTTACTTAATTATTGGGTATTTTGGAGTGAGTAGAAGTTTTGAATATATAGTTGTAATTCTTTTGTGTTCATCAACATAAATTGTACTATATCATGTATAAATTGAAACAATTTTTTTCTCGAAAATGAAAATATGTATTTTGTATACAACTGCTTGGTAAGGAAAACGATAGTTCTTTGCATTACATTACTCTATGGACAATGCAAGTAAAAGTGCACAGTCATCAACATAAATTGTACTATATCATGTATAAATTGAAACAATTTTTTTCTCGAAAATGAAAATATGTATTTTTGTATACAACTGCTTGGTAAGGAAAACGATAGTTCTTTGCATTACATTACTCTATGGACAATGCAAGTAAAAGTGCACAGCAGAACCTATTTTTTCACCTTGTTCTTGTCTGAATGGATTTGAACAGCAATAAACTGTTGGGTAAAGTAATAGAATGGAAGTAACAACTCCAACCACAAAAGGATAAATATGCAAAGAAATAAAAGAGTAAGGGAAAGGGAACACCGGATGTAACGTGGTTCGGCAAAGCGCCTACGTCTATGGGGCAGCAACAACAAGAACTTCCACTATGAAATAATAGGTGGGTACAAGAGATACACAACTTCAAGAACACTACTTGAATGAAACTTTCTCACACTTGTTTTGCTACCTAACCACTACTACACTCTCAACTGGGATGAGATGGTTTGAATGACCAAATGACCTCTCCTTATATTGACCAAGGAGGAATCCTCTAGATGACTTCATTAATGCTCTATTCAACCACTTCAATAAATACTCCTTCATGAATCTTCCACATTCTCCTTGGTCCATGCACTTTAACATTATTCTAGAACCATGAGATTTTCTAGAACTAAGAGAAGCCCTCATAAATTCCTTGTTAGAAACTAGAATACATTATTCTAGAACCATTGACCATTCATGAATATACTTTGTATTTTGGTATGAATATTTAACAATCTACCCTTCCAGACCCTCCAGGGTAATACGAAGTGAGATTTCTACTTGAAGTCCATCCCATCGGACTTGCTGCAATACTCCAAGTTCTGTTGTGGAACCACTTTAGTCAACATATCTAAAGTGTTCTGGTTGGTGTGATTTTTTCTCAACAGGAAAAACTTCTTTGACACTACATCTTGGATCCAATGATAGTGGAGATCAATGTGCTTAGTGCGAGGTTGATACATTGAATTTTTGCTTAATTGAATAGCACTTTGACTATCACAATGCACCACATACCTTTCTTGCTTCACACTCAACTCTTGAACGAACCTTTGCAACCGTATCATTTCCTTGCCAGCTTTGTTTGCTGTTATGTACTCAGATTCTGTGGTGGATAACACAACACACTTCTGTAACTTAGACTGCCATGACACATCTTCCCCAGAAAATGTAAATAAGTATCCAGAAATGGACTTTCTAGTAGAAAGGTCTCCTGCCAAATCTGCATATGTGAGGCCCTCCAAGACTAGTCCTTGATACGCTAAAAACAAGTGTGCAATTTAACCCTGCAAAATGTAGTCGTTAGCAATATAGAGTAAGAAAGGATTATGACAGTTTGGCAAAAATCTATATAATTCACACAAAATAAAACTAAGCTAATTAACACAAAAAATAAATAACAAAATTTGAAACTACACTAAAGAAAAACGTCAAACACTAGAAAAGAGAGAAAAAGATGGCAGGAAACATAAGAGGATAGAAGAGTGCGTTGCAATCCTAAGTTGAAATAGATTTGGGGTTTTTGGTTTTTAATGAAAATAAAAGAGCAAACAAAAGAAAAACAATTTTGATTTTTGGTTTTGAGAAAATAAGATGGATAACATGTTAGAGACTTGGAAATCCACCACCAATTACTTTCGAACAATGTTAAGTTAACCTAGTTTCAATTACTATGGTGTAAACAGAGACCAACCAAGAATAAGTCAAAGCAGATCATGTCCATTATTAATGTTTCCCTAATTACTTAGTCTATGTGAACACACAATAATTAAGCCTATCAAACATGCAATCAAGGTATAGAACTTTATCCTATCAACAACACATATAGTGTCAACATATTTCACTACGAAAAACAATTGCAATTGCTTCGGAAATTTGCGAAGGAAAAGTTTTTTATCGCGAAAAGTCAACTTTTGCGATGGCATGTGCTACGGTTATTTTACCATCGCATCTCGGAGAATTTTAACAACGGACGTAGCCTTGCCGTCGCATAATTATACATCTATTGCGTCGGTATAGTCACGCCGTCGCTTGTATAATTGAAAAAAAAAGAAAAAAAAAAGACTATTCAATCCTTTAAATCTAGACCAAAACTGATTTTCTTTCATGCCACTTCCTCCTCTCTCTCACGCTTTATCCACCGCAAGCTCAAAACCCTAACCTAGCGATCCTTGGCCTCCACTGAAGCAAGAGATTTGGTGAGAAGCGGAGGAGATCGAGCTTCAATGACGATATGGCCGAGGAAGAGAACGACAACGACGATGATGAATATGGCCCCTATCATGGAGGCGGCGGAGGGAGTCGTAAGTCGGAGCGACGATGATGAATACGGCCCCTATCAGAACGGAGGACAGAGCGGTGTAATGAAACTTCCCTGTATTCTTCTGGTCATTCAACCAAGCTTGGATTATTTGGTACTTCTTGTCAATTTGATCTGTCCTTCTCTCGCTTAATTATTGCTACTGGGTTTTACCCCAAACTTGTTTGCCCTTGTCTCATTATTAATTGTGATGCTAAATCCATTGTTAATCTTACCTATTTCTCTCTGATTTCGCAGCCTGCTACTCATTCTCAGGTAAAACCCTAAAATCATTCTCTGTTTACTCTTGTAATTGATCTTCTCTTTCAAGTTTTAACTGTCTATCGATCTGTTTACTCTTGATTTCTTCATGATATCCTATTGGTTTGCTATCACCAGGATCTAAGAGCTTTCTCCGTTGCCTTTAACAAGGATCTAAGAGTTTGTTTCGGATCTCGTTCGGTGCTGTGGAATAATGGACACTCGTAAACGAGGGAGGAATGAAGCTACTGGCTATGGAGGCTTCAAGAAGAACAAGCAAGGTTTGCTCTCTGCTCTTTCACACCTTTTTTTTTTTTTTTTTAAATTCCGTCAATTTACTTCAAGTTTTATTTTTATCTGTGTTCTCTTAACTATTTTTTTTATGTTCTGTTTAATTTTCTATGCTGTTCAACAGTTTTGATTGAATGACTCCCTGCACCAAGTTTTTCAGGTTCAAATCTTTGCATGTCTATTATTTATATCATGAACTTTATCTTATACAAGTTTAAGGTGTATATTAGTTCAGTAAAGAGTTTAAACTGCAACTGTAACAAAATAATATCTTGCAGGAAATTCAAAGTTGTTATACAGGTACAGACTTTGCTTTGGTTTGATGTAGTCGAGGATTTTGCATTTATTCTAATAGTTCATAATAACTATAAGGATAAGCAAATGCTTTTGTACATTTGTTTACTTTGGTGTTCATTTTGTTGGCCTTTTATTTTTATATTGACAGTGAGAAATCTCAATTCTAAAGATTTGAGTTGCTACTGGTTAATCTGAATACAAAAGTATTGAAATTGAATTAAAGCACAGTTTTACAGTGATATAGAATATTACTCATGTTCTTCATGCTTATGCTTATAAATTTTTGTTTAGTTTATTCATAGACATGGTATCTGAATTTTGCTTTGGTTTTTGGGTTGTTGGGGCTTGGTTTGTTGTCTCTCTAGCTCTGTGTGGGTATAGAATATAGATGGAGGCAGTGTCACTTTTAGATTCACTTTTTAATTGAGTATTTTAGAAATTCGCTATCTAGGATGGTTCTACTTGAATCTTATTTTTCAATGAATAATGTTGAGCGTCTACTCTTGTTTTGGGTGGTTTGTTCCACTTTGTATATTTTGATATTTTTTATAGCGTTTCTTACTACAGAAAGTAGGTAGTAAAAGAGAAAAGAAATATGCTCTTCTATACTCTATATAATTGTTATTTTCTGGAACGGTTAAATGTTGCTGTGAAATTATGATTTGAATTTTGTAGATTCCTTAGTTTCATTGCAATGTTGAACTTCACTTATCAAAAACTTATGGAGTGCTTTAAATGATGTGGATTGCAGTATCAAGTTGCTCAAGGCATATATGGTCACAAAGATGCAGCAACAGAACATGAATCGTACGGAAGGAGTGGAAATTTTAGAGAATAATCCTTTGAAGATGATGTATATGGAAATGACACTTCTAAAGTTTATCATGTACAAAGGTAATCCCAAAACCTTTTATTCCAGATAATTGCTTTAAGTAACTTGTTATAATGGCTGATTTGTAAAACATTTAACATGGGAAACAGATATCTCAACTGGTGCATATCTTTGATTGTATCTAACTTGTGCTGTCTACACTTTTGTCCATATTACAAGATGACCTCTTTGGCACCATTTTGTTTTTGGAGTTCACTTTTCTACTCAAGCATAGAGGGAGGGAAATATAAGGGAGAAAGCAAGGAGGGAGAGATGAAGAAGAATGAAAACAGTAGCTAAGAAATGGTTTTGTTTATGTTAATTTGTAGGCACTGATGGCAATCGCTCCAAATTTCAGCCCTTGTCTCTTCCTAATGCCAAAAAGAGTGATATTGTTCTTTTATTCTCTACTGATTTACAATTTAATTGTTTCTATGAACAATAGAGTAGTGCACTGATTGTTTATTGTTATATTTGGTCGATTGAGTTCACCAAAAGATTGAGAGTTTTGATCAACTAATCCCCTCCTTTGTTTTTGTCTTCCCTTATCAACAAATGGAGAAGCATATCAAGACACTCATTGTCCTATCTCCTACTTGGAGGTGCAGTCTTTTTCATTTCCATTGTCCACCATACTAAGCAAGCTCAAGACTCAACAACTCCCAAAAGGTATGAAACTCTTGACTTTGCTTTCAATTTTAGGCCTCATTTTGCACTACTTTGATTCTTGTTTTAATTTAGAAATTTGTTTAACTTCTTAAATCTGCACCTAACCTAGAAGATGTATATGTTGATGCTTATTTTGCTTGATATTTATTCACTGTCCTGAACTTGATTTAGGGAAATTATGACTTTGCTCCAAGCTAAAGACTAGGCCGATTTTGAATGATTTAGGACTAGTTACTATTAGCTTTATATAAGCTAAGTTTTGATCATTGTTTTAATCTAGGAAAATCTGTAATCTGCACCTCCTACCTACTTTTTCCTACCTAATATGCATGCATGACAGATCTCTATTACTATTGTAGAAAAGCTGCAAATGTATTTGACACAAACCTTAGTAACTGAATTGCATATGGTTTTAGTTTTGGCTGCCTCTATCTCCATTTAATTCTTCATTGTGTTTGTTGAATCAAGTTTAATTTTCGTTTGATTTAGCCTGCTTTGATGAAAAGGAGAATATGTTTTCAGGAACCTTGAGACTAGCATGTTTTCTGGAAGTTCCTCCTGAGCTTGGGAAGTTGGTCAACTTGCAGAATCTGTAAGCTTCTTCTTTTCAACCTCAATTTTTTTTACTTTTTTTTTTTTTGGTTATAAGTATTAAGTAGTTGAATAAGCAAGTACCAACTGATACGTTGGCTCTGATGTCTACAGCATTATGGTCTAACCTCTATTCATTGAATTATGTTTTTGACAGAGAGATCCAAGCTAGTGGGTTCTTATAACATCCTCTCATTATTGTTTTACAGAGATCTCAGCTTCAACAAATTGGAAGGAAGTATTCCTGATCTTGAAGATCTTAAATCTGCAACTAATTTAGAAGATATATATATATATATATATATATATATATAAGTTGATGCTTATATATAATGTAACAGAGGACCCACTTGCAGTGTCCTTAAATCCATTTTTAATAGAAGTGAACCTTTGGCTAGTCTTAGAATTGTGATTGTTGGTTGGTTATAGATGATGGGTTTCATAATATTTTTCAATATATGATATTTGCTGCAGATGGTATTAGCTTTGGTGTGCAATTCACACCATTTTTTTTTTTTAATAAATGAAATATTCTTTTGCAACAGCAAAGTATCCGTCGCAACCAATTGACTCCCTTTTTTATTTTAAATGAAATATCTTTTTGCGACGGCAAGGTACCCGTCGCAAATAGTTTAACTATTGCGACGGCAATAGTTTTCCTTTGCAAATACTTTTTGCAACGGAAATTTACCGTCGCAAATGGATCTTGTGACGCCACCTATTGCAACGCTAACTTTTCCGTCGCAAAAAGCTCAATTTGCCGTTGCAAAATAGACGTTGCAAAAGCAATTTTAGTAGTGTTTGAAGCATTAAGATCTCATGAAAATGATTGGCTACAGAGTTGCAGTCTAGTGTGGAACGCCTACCTAGCATGCTCTTTTAGTTGTTTAAAAAATCAACTTTTGTCCAAAGTCTTGCATACTTGTGGATTAGAAAACAAGACGATTAAGTGAATTATTTTCTGAACCTAGATCCAATTACATGCATAAATCCTACGTTCGCGACTATAAAACATACACATGCAAAAGTTTTCAATCAAGCAGAAATAAACAACCAATTCACACCAAAGATCAAGAACTAAATTAAAACAAACAATTGTTCTACATAATTGGGGCTTCAAACCTCGCCCCTAACAAAAAATGACTACCACACATCGTCTTAAATTCAACAAATAACAACATGAGTATTAGGTTACAAGAGAATAAAAACCATAAATGGGAGAATATGAGAGCCATGAATTCACTTTTAGGCAGCCTTGGACGCAAGCACTCCTTCAAGATGGGTCACGGCTAAGTTTGATGGAAGATGGATGATGGATTGCACGGTTTTTGCTCTTGGAGGACTTGGAAATTTCAAGACTTTGTGTACTAGGGTTTGGGGTAGAAGATGGCTCTGTAGGGTGGTTCTTTTTCATGTGTTTAGATGCTCTATATGTATGGAATACATAGCCCAAGTTTCCTTTTCCAATTTTACTTTGAAAGCCTCCCCTAGTTGCTTGAGGTTTCTTTTAATTGGTGCACAATTTAATTGCCTTCAAGCCTTAGTGATCTTCCCAATATCTTGAGGAATCATTCTAGGACTCTCCTTGTAATTTTCAACATCAACAACCTTTCAAAAACGCACCCAAAATCCGTCCATAGAAGATTTCTGGCAAACTGTCCTATTTTGACTAGGACTCAATTTCTGTCTCTGAAGCTTACTTCTTGGACAAGGAACGACTTCGTTTTGCCAAGTTTCTAGATGGTTCTTGACTCCTACATGTTCTATGACATCACATCTTCTAGAATAATCAATAACCTTCTAGAAAAACTCAAAGAAAGTCGCCGGAAAAGATCTCTCCAAAAACCTCGTGAAAAGCTGACAATTTCTGCCTTATCGAGAAGCCTACTTTGAATTTGATTACCTGCTGTCTAGTTGACACTTCTGACCAGTTCTTTGGCTCTTGTTGAAGTAAAACATTATTTCTTTAAGGATCGTTGGCCCTTTTAGCGAAGGTGCAGCTGGAAGAATGCAAGAATTGCTCCTCAAAACTGTTCCCAGAAAGCTGATTTTGAAATTACAGTTTCCTGCTTTGCAGCAACTGTTTTGCACAACCTTTAATTTCCGTGGACTTCCCTTGTAAGTTCCGGCCAAAGGATTAATCAAACTTAGTCCTTTGCATCGGTACTTCATGATCCATGGCTTCATTGCTCCCTTTAAGCTCCTATTTCTCTTGAACTACTTCACGAACTACATAAAAAGAAAATAGAGTTAAAACTGACTTTTTATAGTTAAGAAAAATGTAAAGGTTTGCATATTATATATGTCACATTTTATGCTTCTATCAATAAGCGTCAAGAGTATGACTTATTAACTGAGACCATGCTGAAACACGACAAGGATAACCTTAATTGAATCAGGACTTGATACCCACTAACATCGCTGGAGGCTCAAGCCATGACGGCTAGGGTTTCGGGCGAAGAGCAATTATGCTCTCATAATTATTTTGAAAATCTATTCTTATTTGTTAAAATCATGGGATATATAATAGCTTAAATGTCAGAATGGGTGTTGGGATTTGTGATTTCAAATTCAGACATTTGTGTATGTGTTGAGTTGAGAGAGAAGATAATGGAGAAAGAGAAACAAAGATATATTGCACCAACCCTAAATAAGCCTAATCAAGAGATAAAAAAGTGTGGAGGTAAAAAGAAAGAGAAGTGGAACAAAGAGAGAACAAATGGAGATAAATGCAAAGCCTCGGCCTTTTTTTTTTCTTTTCTTTGCATCATATTTCATCTCTCATTTTGAAACTGTCTAAAAACAAAAAGAGGTCCAAATCTCTATTTTTTTTTTGAAACAAGGGCTGGTGCGGCCACGCTCAGGCCTTCATTGATGAAACTGATGAATACAGGGGGGAACATAAAGCCTAAACCCCATATTACAATACACCTTAAGAAGACCTCCCGAATAATAATAGGAATCTCCACTACTACAATGTATTCGAACATTTACTAAATAGCAAAAAGTGTCATATGGACTACTCCATTTGCTTTACAATAATGGTGACATAACGGAAAGATAAAGTAATGCCATAAAACCAATAAACTAGCTTCCCCAATATACTGAAGATAGGAAGTAACTCTGTCGACATGACGTTTCATCCTGCCACTAGGAGGTGTCACCCAATTCATGATCTGCCCCCCTCACTAGGACATATAAGGCATAATGATTATGCAGCCTAGTACAGAGCTGACATGACCTTACCAAAAGTTGGCAGAGATTTATTGTAAAGAGAAAAATGCACCATCAGTGCCTCAGTCAAGAGATAAATTCATCAAGTTTGACATGGTGGGACTTGCCGCGGGATTCTATGCTGTCCTTTTTGTAATAGTGATTGGTTGGGGCTTCCCATCTTTCGCTTCTATTAGTTTTATTTGTTAATTGCGAATTAACCCGTAGACAGGCAAGTGTTACCCATGAGCCGAGTGGGCTGTCTAGGTGATGCCCATGAGGCGAAGTATGAGGGCATGTGTTGC
>BDJD01006731.1:9523-31076 GCA_002564525.1 Rosa multiflora
CTTTCATAAGGCGAACTCACAACCACCTCCCACTTACGAAAGGGAGACTATGCCACTAGACCAAATAGTATTAGGTAAAATCAGTTGTTTTCAGTTTGACATGTTACTGTCCATTACTTTTAATTTAAGCTCCCTACAGACTTTCCAAATGCAGCCATATGTAATCATCATATTGCTTTTGGTTTGACTTATTGGTTGAGTTTGTTCAAGAATTTGACAAATACCATCACTAAGAAATTTCCAAAAGATGTGTTCTCTTGTAGCTCATAATATCAACTATTATTTGATGGAGAAAGCAAAGAGGAATTATGAAAAGGTTAAGAATTCAAGCCCACACACAACTACTAATACTACTAAGATCAACTTCAGTAGACACTGAAGTTGATATTGCTATTTGCTAAGACAGCAACCAAGCCTTTGTTTCAAAACGTAGATAACCGGAGCTAAATATATAGAAACGAGGCAAGGAAGTTCTTAAAGCAGTTTATGACTTTATGCGAAGCTGTGGTGTTTTCCAATACTGGTGCCGACTCTCTGGTGTAATTCATCATAGATAATACTGTGGAGGCATACAGAGAATGTGCATCATCTATAGCTCCTTTGACATCTATAACCCCCACTTAACCTGATCCGAAAACCATGCACGCTCAAATCAGTGGCGGATCCAGAATCTGAGAGTTGTTTAGGCTAATTAGAAGTACACAAATTTTTTTTTTTTTCCTTGAATGTCTATGCAATATTCAAGAGGTCAAGTCCTGAAAAGAAAATAAGAAGGAATTCAAAACACAAGCAAATAAGCAAAATCTTTAGCTTTCTTGTTCTGTTGGGTTTGTGAAATGAACACTCACTCTTTTCAAGCTTTTATATATTGACAGAGAGACAAATAGGAAGAGTGAAGTCGGTTACTCGAGTAGCAAGGTATATAAAAATTGAAAAAGAACAGTTGGTGGTAGCTTAGCTTTACACGACTCTCTGTAAATACCCAGAGTCCAAGGCTTTCATAATTAAATTTTGGGACCTAGGGGAAGTGCTTAGCTTGATTAATGTACAGACAATAATAGAACAAATAAGAAGAGCACAGAGACATAAGAAGGAATTCAAAAAATAAGTGGTCAAGTTGGCAAGTCTTGGAATAAAAAAGGTCAAGAAACTCAAAACCCAGAATCACAGCAGCAACTCCAATTCTCCAAATCAAACAATCCCAGGCAGCAGCAACCGCAAGCAAGTCAGCCACTTACCTCCATCCAAACGCACAAGCAGCAGGTTTGCCTACAAAACCACAAACCCAAACATATGGTTTCAAAGATTAGAGCTTTTTCAGATTAAACCCACAAACCCAACAACTGGGCTTCAAGATTGTTGCCAGAAATTTAGAGTAAATTCATGAGATTTCCTCGAATCGGAATTTAAATCTCCATGAAGATTGAAGATAGAGCATATGTACCTGTGAAGCAGGGATCCCCAAATCAGATTGTGGGTTCATGGCGATTTCCGGCAGCAGTTTGTGGGAGTAATCAAGCGTTCCAACTCACTTCAACTAATCAAGCAGCCACTGACCTAGTGACCTGTTGTGGGAGTATGCGATTTCCTACAGATATTTTTTTCTTTTTTTCTTTGGGCTAGTATGGGCTGAAGGGAATATACATATACTTTGGGAGTTTTTGAGCCAAAATATTGTCTAGGCTACAGCCCATATAGCCTACCGTTTGGCATATACTTCAGAACAGAAATTTATATCCCCATCCATGAAATAGTTGAATCAATGCATTTATTCATCAAGAAAAAAGAAAAGTAGCATGTTAATTCAAAACAGAGACCGTCTTTGGTTGATACTTCCCTTTGAGAATGAACAAGTCAACTATACTAGATTTTAATAATGACCATACAACAAACATTAGGATCATAATGCAGTACTGCCAAATGCCAAATTAAGAGTCACTTAAACCACCAGAAGATTGAAGCAAAACTAGATTGATTACCACGGAATTCTGGCCACGTAGATCTAATATTCCTTTTAACTATTTAAGTAGATCAACATCTTGCTCTGAGAAAGACAGAGAGCCCTCAGTTCCCATAAGGTAAAAAATTAACAAAGAAATAAATAGAAACTTTGATTTTGATGTAGGCAGGAAATGTCAGCAGACCTCATCACTTGAGGTGCATTTTATTGTAGTTATCTGCAGCTTTGGATAATGACTGTATTGAAACTGGAAATCCTGAGCCCATCTGCACAATATGAACAGATCACGTTTGAATAACCCAAAATAAAAGCAAGGAATTACGAAACACAATAGCAAGGGTTATGAGCTTACTGTGCTACATATGTGGAAAGAGTTGATATACCCAGCATATTTGGAAGCTGTGAAAAAAAAAAATGCAAATGATTTTCATAACCATTAAAAACATAGTATATTCAGTAGATGAAGAATAATATAAAGCAAAAGATATTCTGATCAACCGATTAAAGGTACACAATAATTTTGAAGATCTCAAATAGCAGTTCCCCAACCGTTTGGCATCATTTACAGTGTTACAAAAGTAACAGAAAAACAATCGGTCAATTTTTTCAAATCAATCCAAGTTCGCCAATGGAAAGAGAACAAACTACATTCTACATTGCAAATGGTTATTCAAGCGAAAAAAAAAACCAAAAGGCATTTAGCTCCCAGTAAACTAGATTTCACTAAAAAGAAAGCTTCGAATGCTGCCCAATTTCCACTTTTACAAGTAATTCTATGATCTACTGCTATCAGAACCTCAGTCAACCTGCGAAAAATGAAGGAATGACTGCATGTAGACTATGGCAGCATCTCAGAGAATCTGTGATAATCACAGATTAATTTTACCTAGAGTGGCACTACTATCATCACCCCTTTCAATAAATTTTAATGCTGGTTCCCTGGTCCAATGGAGGCTGGCTGATAAACAGAGGAAAATTGCACATGGTTGAGTAGAAAAATTTGAGAGGATAGTAGTAGGTGGGTGGGATGAGTAAAGAAAGTGGTGTCAAAGTATCACTAATTATTCTGTGTTGTAGTTTAACGAAGTCCTCATGGGGTGGGAAGGATAGAAATCACATGATACACCTACAAATCATTAGCTCACTCTCAGAGATCCAAGACTATCAACTATTTCATACAAAAAGGACATGCAGCTGACAGCACATACGGCCCATGATTAAATTATCATTGTTTACGTTTATAGTTGCATCATGGACTAACAACTGCAATTGCTCATGCAGACATTATAGGTTCTCAGATGAGCTCAGCCAAGCTGAGATTAAAGCTTTCTAACTTGGGAGGACTTAAGATTGGCTAAAAGGTTATACTAAGCAGAACAAATTCAGTTCTTGTCCAGCCCTGAGATGGATAATCAATTCAACGGGATGCTCAACTTGGCTTGAAAAGGAACATTTGTAAGCCCATTTGGGGACAAAAAATGTAGTGATTTGCTTGCAACTCCAAAAAAATCATACACTTAAACTGTTAAGGGTTGCAAACAAGTGTGATACAAGTTTAAATATGAACAGTACAGGTAACTGAGGTCTAATGTAACACATTCATGCACCAACAGTTCATTCTTAGTAACTGATAATTTACAAGTTACAGCTACCAGACAATCATTAAACCTCAACAACTTAGAATACTCAAGTGTATTAAAAAAAAATTAAAAAAAAATAAAAATAAAATAAAATCCCTCAAAGTGTAACTAGTATGCAATTAAACTTCAAATTCATATCAAATTTTACCTTATTATTTATGTTAGCCTCTTTATTTATCAAGCCCACAGGGAATGTATAGAAAGAAGAAGAGTACTTTATGCCACTTACACTTTTTTAAACCCGTAGGCTTTGCCAGCAAAAGAGAACTCATAAATGCACCAACATTCTCACGCAGATACTCCTCTGTAAAGCTTACCTGTAAAGAAGTATCAAACAAATGACTTTCTTAGGAGAAAAGTGATCACAACAGATAAGCAAATGAGAATAGGCAACAAGTATCCATAGAATTAAACTCAGATTATAGTACCTTTCCGAGCCCAACATGAACTATTGATGTTCTGTCCATTTTATACTCAATATGACCTTGTCTTACTTTTTGTAGTGCCCCAGCAATGTCGTTAGTCACAGTACCTAGCTATTTGATGTATAACATGGCAAATATTAGTGGATGCCTTCAGCCTGGGAACTGAATATGAGATCACAATATGATAAAACTCACTTTTCGGTCAGGCATTAAACCACGCTCTCTAAGAATCCTTGCTATCTGCAAAACATTAATTTTCTCTTTTCAGTAAATGGAGCAATGAATGTTACTAATCCACAGAAAAACATTAACATTCAAAACCTTCGCTAGACGCATAACCATTTCATTTGTTGCAAAACACTTGTCAACATTGAGTTTACGACTGCCTGCACGATAAAAGCTCATATCATAAATTGAAATAATTACTTAGCGTTCAATAGGAAGAGATTTAAACTAAAACCAACAATCATAATTATTGAAATGTCAAGTATATTTAATGGACATGAAAATAGATCAGCAGCAGCAAGGGTTAGTATATTACTTGCAATTTCCTCCACAAGGTCAACACCGCCAACAATATCTGCTCCAGCAGCTCTAGCTTCATCTGCATCTGCACCTTCAGCAAAGAAAGCAACCCTGACTACCTGAAAAATGGTAGTTATCAAGCAACAAGGCAGAATACAAGCCAAAGAAAATCACTCTCCTATATAGTTAGCCTTTATTAGATAACTATATAATTACCTTTCCGCTACCATGGGGCAAGGTCATGTTGCCACGAACTGCCTGCACTTCAACAATCAGGTACAAGTTCAGGTTAATTACAACAATGACATAAAAAGGTAGAAGCATAAAATATAAATAGAAAACAACTAGATGAACTTTTATTTATCTAAGGCCCGTCAAGTATAGAGAGTGAGAAAGGGGAGAAGTGAGAAGAGATGAAAACTATGAAGGAAAGAGAAGGATATTTATGTATATGAAATTAATGAAAAAATATGAGTTCTTTCTTTAGTTTTATGTTTCCTCTTCATTTCTTCTTCACCTCTCATTCCATACCTTTCTATTATATTCGAGAACAAAAAAGAAAACAGAAAACACAAACACAAAAACAGTACATAAGGGGCCCTTAATTATAGGAAACCATCAGACTAGTGGAACTCGTGCGTAATCAAATGAATCTACACATTATGATTTATAAGAGTAGTTAAGGAGGCTAACATGTCCAGGTGCATATGCCCACCAAAAGAAGAGGTCAACAGCCATAACAAATGTATGAAGACAAGGAATTTACATACAGTGGTTTTGACAGACCATTTACATAACGATGTTATTTTAAATAACTATTAAATGGCCTTACATCTGGACTCTGAACATGGAATTCATACAAGTTTCCTGAATGCTAATTATCCCCTCTTGAAGGCCAACCATAATACACATTTGTAATGTTTTCTCTCCAACTTTCTTGAAGTTATCTTGAGTTTTTTATACTTACTAGCCATCTAATACGCACTCATGTGAGATCACCAACCTTTCCAAACAGTAAATGGGGAGTAACTTTGCGTTATCAATCGACTTTTATCCCCACTCATTTTAAATTACCTTATATAGGGCCTTTTTTTAAAGTAGTGATTACTGGTGATGAAAGAATTGCAAATCTAACTGTCATGGAAAAATTGCAGTCTAAAACTCATGGAAATGAACTGCAAGTCTACAACTCATGCACTGCTTTCATAATAGCTAAAGCCTAAAGGTGACAAGTTACGATATCAAAGTCTATTGTCAGGAATTAAATCATGCATTACATAAGAAAAGATTTTACTCAGTTGGGATGGCATATTACATTTCGCTTGGCATCAATACCCAATTGCACGTGAGCTTCCACAGTTTCATCAAAGTTGCACTTGGCAGTAGCCTGTAAAATAACTAGAAAATGAGAAAAAGAGATTATAAATAACAAACACTTTAAAATGAAACAAAATGATGATACACACAAACTACAAACAGAACGTTAAACAAGTCTAAACGCCTCCAAATACTTAAATTAGTAGTCCTAAAAGAGGAACAGCTTATGGCCAGCTCAGTTTGGAGTCTATGGACAATGAAAAAGTGAGGATATATAGGACTAGCTATGGAACTTCAGTAATAATACCTCTTCTTCTTTTTTCAATAGAAATTGATTTCATTAGAATCAATAGCCAATGGCTAGAGTCTGACATGTACTTAAAACAAGGTGAAGCCGGAACCCTGTCTAAGTAAATGCAGCACATTACAAGTCTGATTTGAGCTCGCTACGTAACGAACTTGTAAAAAAAAAAAAACAACTTCGTGTCTCCTAACACTGAATCAGTAGTCACAAACACTACTAATTCATAACAAACTTTCATCCTCAATCCCTTACCTACAAACCTTACCACACTATTAAGCTCATATAAATGACGTCCAAACCAAATTAGCAACTTAAAATGAAACAAATACATGTCCTGTGTATTATTAGTTGAGCTAAGCAAAAGCCAATTGTTACCCAAAAAGACCAAGGAGAACCAATACACACTGACCTTGACTTGTCGAATTGCTTCCATCAAATCAAGAATGGGCTTCCTTTCCTTCTTCTCCACCTTAAGAAACGTGGGGAAAGGAACCACCACATTCTCCTCTACCCTAAAAACCCTCCTTCTCGACTGCTCGATCCTCTGCTTCTCCTTCTCCAGCTCACCCTGCCTCGCGTCGCCGCCTGAAGGCCAACCATAATACACATTTGTAATGTTTTCTCTCCAACTTTCTTGAAGTTATCTTGAGTTTTTTATACTTACTAGCCATCTAACACGCACTCATGTGAGATCACCAACCTTTCCAAACAGTAAATGGGGAGTAACTTTGCGTTATCAATCGACTTTTATCCCCACTCATTTTAAATTACCTTATATAGGGCCTTTTTTTAAAGTAGTGATTACTGGTGATGAAAGAATTGCAAATCTAACTGTCATGGAAAAATTGCAGTCTAAAACTCATGGAAATGAACTGCAAGTCTACAACTCATGCACTGCTTTCATAATAGCTAAAGCCTAAAGGTGACAAGTTACGATATCAAAGTCTATTGTCAGGAATTAAATCATGCATTACATAAGAAAAGATTTTACTCAGTTGGGATGGCATATTACATTTCGCTTGGCATCAATACCCAATTGCACGTGAGCTTCCACAGTTTCATCAAAGTTGCACTTGGCAGTAGCCTGTAAAATAACTAGAAAATGAGAAAAAGAGATTATAAATAACAAACACTTTAAAATGAAACAAAATGCTGATACACACAAACTACAAACCGAACGTAAATCAAGTCTAAACACCTCCAAATACTTAAATTAGTAGTCCTAAAAGAGGAACAGCTTATGGCCAGCTCAGTATGGAGTCTATGGACAATGAAAAAGTGAGGATATATAGGACTAGCTATGGAACTTCAGTAATAATGCTTCTTTTTTTTCAATAGAAATTGATTTCATTAGAATCAATAGCCAATGGCTAGAGTCTGACATGTACTTAAAACAACGTGAAGCCGGAAACCTGTCTAAGTAAATGCAGCTCATTACAAGTCTGATTTGAGCTCACTAAGTAACGAACTTGTAAAAAAAACAAGTTCGTGTCTCCTAACACTGAATCAGTAGTCACAAACACTACTAATTCATAACAAACTTTCATCCTTAATCCCTTACCTACAAACCTTACCACACTATTAAGTTCATATAAATGACCTCCAAACCAAATTAGCAACTTAAAATGAAACAAATACATGTCCTGTGTATTAGTTGAGCTAAGCAAAAGCCAATTGTTACCCAAAAAAACCAAGGAGAACCAATACACACTGACCTTGACTTGTCGAATTGCTTCCATCAAATCAAGAATGGGCTTCCTTTCCTTCTTCTCCACCTTAAGAAACGTGGGGAAAGGAACCACCACATTCTCCTCTACCCTAAAAACCCTCCTTCTCGACTGCTCGATCCTCTGCTTCTCCTTCTCCAGCTCACCCTGCCTCGCGTCGCCGCCTTCCTCCGAGACCTTATCTTCCGGCAACGGAGCCACTCGGGCCGGGTACGACACCGGGGTTATGGAAGGCCCGTCCTTCACGAACCGGGCGTCTTCTCGGGTCCACGGCGAGTCGTGAGGAGGCGCGTGCGACGGTGGCGGCGGTTGTGTTTGTGCTGATTGCGGAGCCGGGTCCGGGTCCGGGTCGGGTGAGGAGGAGTGTTGTTTGGGTTTGGGAGCGTAGGAGACGGGTTGGATCGGAGCGGGTTGGGGTTTAAGGGGTTCGGGAGGAGAGGGAATTTGATCTGATTGGGAGGTGAGGGACCTTAGAAATGGAGACGGGTGGAGATGGGAGCAGTGACGGCGAGCCGAGGAGAGGAGGAGCTTCAGGGCTGCCATGGGTTTAGGAGGAGGTTTAAGGCGCAACGCAGCGTTTTCAAACAAACCTCACAGTTTCCAGTTCCGGTGCTCGACTTTACTTGTAAGTGAGCTAGTTTATATGTTTTTACTAGGGCCACACCCTGCCCCCCATTTTTACTGTCGATTACTTACCCTACAGGCCAGCACCGTAAACTTTATCTTTTTATAACTTTAACACTGTTATTTCTGAGAGAGCTTCTAATGAGAACCAGTAAAATGAGGAATTCATGAGGACTTTTTTGTGACACATACTTTTCGATCACATTTTCGCTAATCAACCGTTAGATATTTAGATATTCATGTGTAGATCATTTTTGCAATTTTTCAACCAAATTGAAAATCGTTAAGACATTTATAATCGTGATTTATCATTTTTGAACATGAACGGTTCAGATTTGACATATTTGGTTCGTCCATTGATTTGATCTAGTCAGGTACCTTAATGATTAGCAATTTGGAAGAAGAATTTTAGAAGTTATCTACTCATGCATTATGTAAACATCTAACGGATGATTTGCGGTAATATAATAAAAAAGTTAGTCTCTTAAACCGTTTTAGAAATTCCTCATCTATAGATTTCCCCTTTCTTTTTTTTTCTTTTTTTTGGGGTACAACTACAAGGGGCCTAGAAGCCAAAAACAAGGACCAAAAGAAAAAAAAAATTAACTAGAAGACCTATCATCAGGTCTTTTCCTGGACTTTCTAACTCTAGCAACAGAGTCCATATCATCTAACAAGGCATGAGAGGGAGGGTCTTCAAATTCAACAGTTCCACAATCATGGGTGATGCTATTCTTTGCAAGACAATCAGCGACAACATTGCGTTATCTATAAACGTGTTTTAGAGACACAGATTGAAACTGAGCAATCAGGTTTTTGCAACAAGAGATAAGAGCTAAAGCTAAGGGGATGCAAGAATATATCACTGTCAGTGATAAGTTTAACCAATAGCCAAATTAGTTTCGATCTCCAACATACTAATTCCATAGTTAAGAGCATGCTTTAGACCATAGTACATGCCCATGATTCGGCATGAAGAACTTCCCCGCCAATACCCAAATTGGCTTGAAAACCTTTAATTCAACTCCCATAAGAGTTTCGAATGACACCACTTGCACCAATTTTCCCAGAATTGTCACTTCTAGAGCCATCAACGTTTAAGTTTAAAAACACAAACAAATGGTTTAGATCAATTTAATATATTTAAACAATAATTTGAGATCAAAGATCGCGTAGCTTGGGCTGGCACCATTCCTTTGCAACATTAGATATGAGAATATTAGGAGAATGAGGATAATGAAAACTTGAATAAAAAATGTGTTTGTTTCTCCATTTCCAGATAAACCAACAGATAAACACAAAGAAGGAACGCCACTGAATATCCATGTCAAAATTAATATTGCTAAGAAGATGAGCTTTAATCCATCCAATCCAACACATGGAGAACGTCTTTGCAATAGCAGGAAGAAGATTAATAGAGTTTCAGATCAATTGAATGGCAGGGCAATATCTAAAAAGATGAACTAAGGATTCAGTTCCAGTATGACAGATGGGACAAAAATCATCCCTAGTAAGATTTCTTTTTGCTCTCTGGACATTGGTTAAAAGTTTTGTAAGAACAAATTTGAACACGAATACAATTCTCCTTAAGATATGACAACGTGTTATAACTTGCAGCATGAGTTATCCGAGATGAACTATGATTCCTAGTCTTTGTATAATTGTGTTTGTACGAAGAAGTCCAATTAACTTGGTAACCAAGTAAATATCATCAGATAAACATAGTGTAGTAGTTTGAGTAGACTACATAAGCCTCTTATGGGAGGACTCTAATTGATCTGTTCACTATATATACAAGGTCCCTGTGACCTCTTTCGTTACAAGCCTTTAGGTAATCTAGCCTCATAGATAGTTGGGAGTTATTGAGAGAATCACAGAAGCCCTTGTTATTCCAGAAATTCTTGTTCTTCAACAATGGCCTCCTTTTCATCTCAAGCTAGTATTGGTCTTTAGCCTGCAACATCCACAAATTGTTCTCTTTATGTACTTGTACCATGATTGATGAGCTATTCTTGTTTTGTATGTTTGTTGTGTTTATATAATATGCAATTGTATGATCTTTAGAGTTTATTTTCCGTTTACAATTGGTATCAGAGCATGAATTGCATGTTAATAAACCGAATTAAGTTTTACAAAATTAAGGGTTATTGCTATATGCATATACGTATATTGTTTGTTCATCAGCAGGATGTTTGTTTTTCGGAAACTAGGCCATATAGACCATACAAAAGCCTTTTTATCAAGCCAATGCGCAAATGCACATTTTAGTTTAATCCCAGAATGACCATTAGAACGGTCGATCTCCTCTCTTCAATCCTCTATTTTGGGGATTTTGGGTTTATAGAGAAAGAATTTTGATTCCGCTGATTTTGTGCTTCTGATTGCAATTGATTCAAGGAACCAAGTTTGTATGTGCCTTCGAATCTTTCTGTACACACACACACACATATATATATATATATATATATGCTTGTGATTAACTCTAATTGCAGCGTAGGAGCGTCCCGGTATGTTTCTTCTCTTCAAAAACTGAAACTTTACATGAACTCGATTGTGAATTTGTGATTACGAGCAAGAACCCTAGAAAGCATTCCCGACTCTGGATGAAATTCACTTTTTGATTGCTTGATCATATGAATTTTGACTTTGCTGACTTGTTGGAATGGTTATGATTAAATGATGTTTTGGTGTCATTGCTCGTCTGTGTTTTGTGTTATGCATGAATTTTATACATATATCTATGTTGATTGCTTGATGGAATTTATATTTGAACAAGAAAATGTCCCAGTAACCTTCATGTGTCTTGTTCACTAAAATTCTGATATAAAGAATGGTTGTGTTTCATACTAAAACTTGGGCAACTATTGGTTCTGGATTGCAAAATTATGTTTTGATATATGTTGTAATATCAACCTGTCATGATATTAGTCTTGTTAATCATTTAGTTGCAAAACCAAAATTGTGTCTTTGATTTTTGGAATGTCAATGTATCTTCAACAAAAGGATTAATTTTTATGTTCTTAAAATCAAAACAGTGTACCATGAATTTTTAGGGACTATATTCAGTGATCTGACTTTTCTCCTTGCAAACATGTGTTGACTATTCAGTGATGCCTTATAGTTCCTAAACTTTCAGTTTTACAATTAAGAAAATTTCCAGTAAATGATTATCTTTTTGCCAACAGGTAAAGTTCTCATTGAATGTGCTTCTGGGGAATTTTTTGTTTTTTGTGAGGAATGTTTTCATTCTTGTTTTGTTTGATACTTGATGCACTATTATGCAAACATGTGTGTACTTGTTGTCTCAAACAAAAATTTTCAGCTTTAACATAAAACTAAAATCTTTCTTTTTGTTTTGTCTTACAGCTTTGAACTCTGGATATTCTTTGTCTAACATTGAGCCTTTGAATGGCTCAAACTTCAGGAAGTGGAAAGAGAACGTAGAGTTGTACCTTGGCCTTCAGGGTATTGATATCTGTTTGAGAGAACCTCAGCCTATCCTAGATGACCAAAGAACTGATTTGGACATGTGGAATATAGAGAATGGGAGAGGGCTGACAGGATGACCAAATTAATCTTAAAGCAGACCATGTCACCCATAGTGAGAGGTAGTGTTGCTGAACAAGAAACTGCCTTAGAGTATCTGGCTGTCATTGGACAGAAATTTATCCAGAATGAGAAGGCTGAGATTCACTTGCTCTTAGACAAGTTGACTGGGACCTAGTATGATCCTGCAGGCAGTGTTAGAGAGCTTGTTATGGATATTATCCGAACCACCACTAGACTTGGAGACTTGAATGTTGTCCTACCTGACGCTTATATCATCCACGTTCATTCCTGCTAGTTTTGCACCTCTAAGAACTGCTTATGTTGCTCAAAAGGAACAGTGGGATTTGAATGAGCTTATAGCCATATGTGTGCAAGAAGAAGAGTTGCTTAAGAGTTAGGGAGCCATTACTGTAAATCTTGTGGGCAAACAGAAGAAAAAGTGAAATTCTGGAGGGTTTAGTGCAGGGGGTTCTAGCACTGCAGCAACTTCGGTTAAGGGAACCAGTGGGGTTAAGTCACCAAAACTTGCTTCTAAAAAGGCAGTAGGCAAGGGTAAAAGGCCTGGAAATTTTAAATGCTTCTTTTGTAAGAAAGAGGGGCATATTAAGAAGAACTGCAAGGGTTTCAAGGATTGGCTCGTAAAAAAGGGTAAGTGTAGGTACAAGATTTGTACTTGTTGTGTTGGTATTCTCATACAAAACATTGAAGAAGCCTACAAACTGGTCTCGGAGAACTCCTAAAGGTAATTGCATCTCATGACACTACCAGAAAAATGGTCATTTACGGCCCACATTGAGCGCCGTAAATGACAAATTACAGCACACAAAAACGCGCCGTAAATGGACGTGTCGTAAAAGATAAACCTCTTTTACGGCGTGTTTCTAGATTGCCGTAAAAGACCCCACGAGCGCGCCGTGAAAGATATAAAAGAGCGCCGTAAAAGGGTTTCAGAAATTCTTAATTTCAATTTTGAAACATTAAAGCGCGTCGTAAATGACCAATAAGTGCGCCGTAATTGATCACATAAGCACGCTGTAAGAGAGAAAAAATGAGCGCTGTAAAAGAGTTTTAAATTTTTTTTATTTCAATTTTCAAATTGGAAAGCACGCCGTAAGTGATATCTGAAGCACGCCGTAATTAATTAACAAGCTTGTTGTGATTGATTAACAAACACGCCGTAAATGTGGTCGTAAGGATATATTTAAGACGCGTAACATTTGCACTGTATATTCCCTGTAAATGTTGTGATACCATTTCAAAATCGAAATAAATCTATACAATTTATTGAGATAAAAAGAGAGATAACAAACTGCAAGTATCACATTAGAAAATGTAAATTATACATTTATATGCCAACAACAATTGAGTATTGTACAAAAACAACGTAACTAAACCAACATATCATCACCATGCTAAAATCTAAAACATTATCAGTTCCTTTGTAATAATCTTCTGCATTCACTTAAAACCTTCATAATTAAGGTCCAAGTAGTTGTAGTTATCCATATTCTGTTTTAGGGTACCTCAGCCAACATGTATGACAAATAAGCCAGAAGCATCATGAGAGCAACTTCACGATCTGTAGAATGCCTGTTGCCAAGAGAATCATAAATTCATAATGTCAGGGAAATTGGTTAAGTATAGTTCCACAGTACAAGTCTTTCCATCTAATTGCTATTCAAATTTGCTAACTACGCAGATGGTCATAATTTAATAAACTTAGCTTTTCGTTAACTTTATAATAAGCGCAGGAACACATATGCCATTATAATTTTAGCAGATTTTAATCTTGCTGATGTCAAGTAAAAACCAGAAACTATAATGGTAAATGTAAGTGCATACGCTGAGCTTAATTATCTTCTATAAATTCATTTTCTTCCTATTCTTTGTATATGTATTTCTATTACAATAAAAAATCTATCTCATTCACTGGACCATAAGTGACTACTAGTCCTGGAATATATATTGTTTATACATACAGAAATGAATGCAGCACCAAATAATGGGTCAACATTCCAGAAGTGTTCCCTCATACCTTCCAAAGTAGAGTGTTTTTATGATATAAGCGCTTATAAGACCAGCCTGAAACATAGTAACGAAGAGTCAGTATATGCACTAGGATTGCAACATGTGTTGCAATCCTCGAGTTAGTCCTGCGTTTTAGGGAGTTCGATTTTGGAAAGTATCTTTCGTCTTTAAGATTTTATTTTACAAAGATATTTCCAAAGATATTCCAACTGGTAAAATCATGTTATTGAAGTCCTAAACGTTTTAGGATTTGTTTATTTTTAATTGGATATCTTTTCTTAAAAGATCTTTCCTTTTAAGAGTCTAATTAGGGTTAAGTCATGATTATCAAGGATTTGTTCTCTCCTTAATATATTCAGAAAGAGTGCGTTCATTTTTGTACGACTTAGACGCAAGAATTGTTGTTCTTCTTGTTTGTTGAGTAAGGGTCGCATAGGAAAGTTGAAACACTTGTTCCGTGTCAAAGTGTTTCATTGATCATTCATACATGTGCATTGGTTCTCTCGAGATCAGTAGAGAAGGTGTTGATGCATGAAGAGCGATAGTTGCAGATCATTCAAGTGAAGAATGCAATCAAGGTTCAAAACAAACACCTCATTAGTCAGTCTAGTGATTGTAGCCGAGAACAGTGCTAATTGTGTTTGTAAAGAAATGTATCCTTCATCATTAGTGAATTGATTTGATTTTGGGTTCTCAAGAGTAAGAGCCCTGCAGTGTTTTTAATCTCAAATTTGAGGTTTTCACTGCATAACCAAAAGTTGTGTGTTCGGTGTTATTTTTGGTTTCTGCCCAGTAAGGATTTCAACGTACCTATCAATCCCCGATACCTAGAAAACACGTTTCGTCCTAGTATTTTCACAGTGTCTTAGTTCAGTTTTCTCTATTGAAGTTAATGCAGTAGATAGTTCATCTAGTTCCTGGTTTTTGGATACAGCTTCACCTATTCATATTATTAATTGTGTGCAAGACTTTCTAACAAAGAGGGCCCTAAAGAGAAGTGAGTTAAAGATCTCAGTAGGAAACGACATGGGAGTGGCTGTGAAGGCAGTAGGCACAGTCAAGTTTTCTTTAGGATCAGGCCTTCGTTATGTTTTGGAAAATGTTTTTTATATTCCCTCTATGAAAAGGAAGTTAATTTCAATAGCTCTTTTGGTTAGGAAAGGATGTACTTTTTTCATCAAATTTGAAGGAATAAAAATCTCCCACGCTTCTGGTTATCTTGCTTTTGCTTCTTTTGTTGATAATTATTGAATGCTTGATTGTTCTCTGCCACAAGATGTTTTGTCAATTGAAAATGAAAGAAACAGTTTAAACAAGAAAAGAAAATTCAGTGAAAAATATGCTTATCTTTGGCACAGGAGACTTGCACACATTTCAAAAATAACATTGAAAAAATGGAAAAAGAACATTTTTACCGGAATTGGACTGGTCTGATTTTGATATTTGTGTAGTTGTATTGAATGCATTAAGGGAAAATTAACTAAGTCTAGAAAGAAGAGCACAAATAGAGACACTGAACCCTTGCAGCTCATCCACACTGACATATGTGGACCATTTGCCAATAGAACTGTATGTGGAAATAGGTACTTCATGACCTTCATAGATGATGCAACCAGATTTTGCTACATTTATTTATTGTCGGAAAAATCCCAAGCTTTAGAGAAGTTTATCATTTACAGAATAGAAGTAGAAAAGGAGTTGGGGAAGCAAATAAAAGCAGTAAGGTCTGATAGAGGAGGAGAATACTATGGTAGATATACTGAGGCAGGACAAATCGAAGAAAGGCCCTTTTGCTTTATAATTAGAAAAACATGGAATTCAAGCCCAAATACCACACCTGGCACTCCTGAATCGAATGACATTTCCGAGAGAAGAAACAGACCCCTTCTTAACATGATTAGGAGTATGATGCGTACGACAAGCTTGCCTAGGTTTCTTTAGGGAGAAGCATTAAAAGATACCAATTATTTGATCAACCGAACACCTAGCAAAACTGTTCCCAGGACACCTTATGGGCTGTGGAAGAACAAAAAGCCTAGTGTAAATAACATACACATTTGGGAATGCAAAGCTGAAGCTAGAGCTTATAACCCTCAAGCTGGAAAATTAGACCCCAAAACCATATCAGCTTATTTTGTCGGCTATCCCGAGAGGCCTTTTGGCTATAATTTTATTGTCCCAGCCACAATACCAAAATTATAGAAACAAATAGAGCTGTTTTCCTGGATGAAATAAATCATACACATGCCTATAAGGACTTAGAGCTTGAATTTCAAGAGATTTCGGAAGATGAACTAGATTTCTTGCTTGCATAGCCCTTGAGTCTCGATGTTAACACTGAACCTGTTTAACACCCGCAAACTGCAGCTGTAGAACCGGTTCAAATGACAAACACCAAACTAATGTAGCTCAAGAAGCTGATCCACAATCTGATAACATGGAAGATGCAGTTGTAGCGCAACCTGAAGTAGAAAATAACAATCAGGTATTGAGAAGATCTGAGAGAATCAAAAAACTTGCCATCAACCCTCAAGAGTATAAAATTTATTTACAAGAAGCTGATTTAGAATTTTCTGATGACAATGATCCCTTAAGTTATAAACAGGCAGTTGAAAGTCATGAGAGTGTGATGTGGCATGAGGTAATGCAAGCTGAAATTAAGTCTATGTATGATAATGAAGTATGGGAATTAGTAGAACCAGTTAAGAACCAAAAGGCAATAAGCTGCAAGTGGGTCTTTAAAACCAAGAGGTGTGTAGATGGTTCCATAGAAAGGTATAAAGCTAGGCTTGTGGCCAAAGGATTCACACAAAATGAAGGAATAGACTTTAATGAAACTTTTCCCCCGGTTTCTACAAAGGATACTTTTAGGATCATAATGGCTCTAGTAGCTCATTATGACATGGAGTTACATCAAATGGATGTAAAAACAGCCGTTCTAAATGGTGATTTAGATGAGGAAATTTACATGAAACAGCCTGAGGGTTTTGTGGAACCTGGAAATGAACACTTAGTGTGCAAGCTAAATAAGTCTTAATCAGGCCTCTAGGCAATGGTATCTCAAATTTGACTCTGTGATCAGTTCTTTGGGTTTTACTGAAAATCTAGTTGATGAGTGTGTTTATATGAAGGCAAGTGGCAGGCATTTTATTTTTCTTGTTCTCTATGTGGATGACATTCTACTTGCTAGCACTGACAATGGTTTATTGCATAAAACTAAAATCTTTCTATCAAATCACTTTGATATGAAAGATTTGGGGGAAGCGTCATATGTCTTGGGAATACAAATACACAGAGATAGAACTAAGAATCTTTTGGGACTATCTCAACGAAGTTACATCTCCAAAGTGTTGAAGAGATTTGATATGCAAAATTGTTCTTCAGGACATGTTCCAATGTCTAAAGGTGATAAGTTGAATAAGAGTCAGTGTCCTAGAAATGAGCTCGAATTAGAAGACATGAAGAATAAACCTTATTCCAGACTTGTATTGCTAACACCAGGCTGTAAGGGTTTCTTTTCACCTTTCCTGACAAGTTCCTCATAATCTTGGACAAGCAAGGATTCATATTCATGAAATGCATCTGGTCCCAGAGGTGAATCAGGATATGCTGAATGGGCTATCTGCAATCACTAAAGAAATCTATAAGACAATTATGCAAATATCAGTACTATATTGTTTTTGTTTATCTGCATGAAAATCTGTAAAGATGTGCTCAGTGGCCCCATGCATGTGAACTCAATCATCAGCATGGAATACGCAGTATTTGCAGTGCAAACATGACGGAAGAAAAATATCTCAAGGCATATAATGACAACATTTGCATTCGTCAAAGTTTTACTTGTTAAACGCTTTAACAGTTGAAGTCCAAGAACCAGATTCTGCATGCAGTAGTTTTCAGTGTTATAGCAAAAATAAATTCATCATGTGAAGTGGCTGAACCATGTAGAGTTTCCATGTGGACGAAACAGATGTATATAGAAGGCAATACAAAAGTGATTTTCCGGAATGTCAGATACTCAGATCAATAACCATCCTATTGGGGCAACAGAAACTTTTGAACCTTTTGAGAAATATAGAAAATTAAAGGAACTGTAGACAACCCATAGCATTAGACAAGATCCAAAATACCTAGATCACCATGACTAGCAAGGAACAGTTAGTGAACAAAGTGAGAGCAGAAAGGTGATAAGTCCGGAGGTGAAAAGGCATCTAAACTAGTTACCGTATAACACTAAAAAATTTCCCTTTGTAGTAGTTATCTGTCCTGAGAAATAAAATGCAATAATCAATCCACTAAACATAGTCTTATTCATTCAAATTCAAGATGGGCTCTTTACTTCAGAGTTGGAAAAAAAAAAATCAAATGTATTATTTTTTATAAGAAAACAACAAGTCAATCAATCTAAACAATTAAGAAAAACCACAAGTAACATAACAAGGTTTGCTGAATATATCTAAAGTTTATACAATTTTGAGTGAAAAGTTTAATAAGAAATTGTTTTCTGTTCACATTGTCCAATTCCTAAAAATGTCTGCAAATAAACAAAAGAATGCCCATATATCACAGCTCTTGTCAACAGCTGCTCATTGCTACTGTTGTTGTCCAGCTACATATGTTCATACAACCCTATTGACATAATAGGATTTCAAACATGAGAGTAGCGGCAAGTTCATTTAGAATCTAATGTAGCTCCAGCAAATGAATACAGAAGATGAACATGATTGAATTGAATGGAAAGGGAGGGAGATACCTGGCTAATTGAATCGAGGCAAGATTTGGTGACATCGACCAATGCCATGTTTGTTTGGCTTCACTTTGTAAAATCAGCTCAAAAACTATCATACGGGTTCAATTCCTTCGCAAATCGACTCACTCAGGGGAACTCTCTTGTGTCCCCGTTAGTCGTTTGCTTGTAATTTGCAGTCGCGCAAGAGTTATTGCGTCATTTTGATGAGAAAAAAAAAAACTACGTTAATTGTTTTTTTCCCTCTCTGAATTAGCTTTTCCTACCTTTTGTTTTTATAATATAGATTCCATAAAAACAAAATTATCAAATCAATGTCATTTTAGTGGTATAAATCTTCCTTTTGTAAGTGGGAGATCGTGAATTTAACTCACAATAGACTAGTTATTGTATGTGAATTGTTGATTTGATAAAATTAAAAAAAGACAACCAATTACATAGATAAATATTTATAGGACATCAAAGACTCAGCAAATGCTACTAGCAAAGATGCACTAAATCTACTAGAAAACACTAGTAGAGAAGTGACAAACTGAGTATGAAAAAAAAAAGTGAACACTATATCAGTCCAAAAGCTGTAACTCCAAAGACGTACCTCTGAGATAGATGTGAATATAGTACAACAACGGACAGCTGGATGAGTGCTAAGACAACGTAATATATATCGATGTGCATCACTTAGCAAACGAGTTGTTACCACCACGACTTTCGTATCAGGATCAGAATTTGCATTCCAATCAACTACCTGGAACAACAGAACACACATATCAGTAAGAAAAAGGGATCAAGAATCCAGACTGGAACATAACGTCCAGTTGCCTTTATAAACATAGTTGTAAGAAAAGAGGACTAGAATTTGATGCTGCACTATTCATTTTTCACAATCATGGTTCCTGCTTATCCCTAAATGTGCAGTCATTTATATATTAATATTCTGTCATTAGATGTTTAGACTTATGCCAGTCCTATAATAGCAAAAGTAGTGAAAAGAAATAAATGGAAGTTTCATCAACAGCACTTCACAGTATCTGGAGTGAAATAAAAGGTATTTCATCAACGCTCCACTTCTCATGGAATACCGGCCATAGGCAACATGATCCTCAAGTTTGACCAGAAGATAACACTGGTCAAGTAAAATAAAAGGCTCATTGAGGTGGTGACAAAAAAGCTCCATATCAACACTTGAAACCTCTTGCAGCATAAACAATAGTGTTATTTAGCTCCTTAAAACTGTTGTGAGGAGATGACGAGAAGGTGGATGGCAGAGGAGGAGAGATCTTAAAATTGTTATGCAGTGAAGTTGAATTGATTCATAAGGTACCAGAGATGACCAAAGTCTGATGTCCTACTTAGTTAAAGTCCATGGTGCGAATCATCTGGCAGTAACATTTTGACTCGTGTGCACAAATTTTGGATATGCATGGTTTTAGTGTAACCAATATCTGACAGCAGAAACGGAAGAGAACAAGGAAAATAATAACCGTAACTTTATTTTCAACCAACTTTCTGTTTCAATGCACCGGAGTTGGAAACTATCTTCAATGATCCAAATAACAAAATAATATGATTTTTCCTAGAGGGCATTTTTCTCAAGACCATACTTTCCATCTTAGAGATTATACGTAAAGCAACTTAGTCCCAATCTCAGCTACCATATAATCATAAAAGAAAGCTTCTTGCTTGAAAGAATAGGATAATTTGCTCAACCTACAAGTTATACGGTTGTTTCCAATCAGAATCTGATTGTTTTTCTCCAAATTTTATAAGATGCATGAAACAACTCATATTTAGGCCAAAAGAAAAAAGAAAAAAAAGAAAAAAAAAAAAAAAGGAAGCAGCTTACCGCATCAAGAGAAGACATATTTTCCAAACTGCAAATGGCACGAACTCCATGGTTGAGTAAGAGAGGAAATGCTCCAATGTACTGGAAACTCTCTGTAGATCCAGCATCTAGGTAAAGAACAGAACCTTCAATGTGCTCTGATATCTAAAATACGAAAATAAACAACATCACAAGACAATTCCCTTGTTTTAATATTTGACAAATTCCCTGTATGCTGCTCAAATTGCACAATGCAGATATCATATGTTGGCTACGAACTGAACTAACAGGGACCCCCCCTCTACTCTAAAACTCAAGCATGATTCAATAAAAAGGCCCTTATTCACCAAAATTTGATTCAAAGCCTTGTGATTGAGCCTTCGAATTCGGCACTAAAACCAAATTAAGGATAAAAACAGCACAATTCATCCAAAAACAGACAACAATTGGGACTTAGGACTCTGACCCCAAGTTTGCAAAGGAAAATAGGCAAATATTACAATGTCAGTAGCAAAAGGATTGATCACAAATCAATACAGAAGATGAACATGATTGAATTGAAAGGGAGGGAGGGAGGGTACCTGGGTAATTGAATCGAGGCAAGATTTGGTGACATCGACCAAAGCCATGTTTGTTTGGCTTCACTTTATAACAATTTTCATACGGGTTCAATTCCTCCTTCGCAAATCGACTCACTCAGTAGGGGGAACTCTCTTGTGTCCCCGTTGGTCGTTTGCTTGTAATTTGCGCGACTGCAAGAGTTATTGCGACATTTTGATGAAAATAAACCAAAAAAACTACGTTAATGAGGATAAAATGCTAAATTAGTTTTTTTTTTTTTTTTGGCTTTTTCCACTCTGAATGAGCTTTTCCTACCTTTTTTTT